>JAECWU010000099.1:0-163546 GCA_018150985.1 Chymomyza costata | reverse complement strand
GGTGTGAAATCCATATTCCAATTTTCTTGTGAATGTGCCTATAACTTATCACCGATAAATTAACAAAAATGAACGCTTAGTGTCTTGGAAACAAAACAGTTCCAAAATAGTACAAGCAGTTTCGAACAAAAAGAAAAAAAAGTATGTCACGTTTTTTAAAGCAGTCTACGCTTCAATCATTTCTAGAAAAAAACTTTGTAATTTCCAATTACTACATGAACATAAATTTTAACATGTTTGCGCTGTCTATTTATTTGTTTCCGGATTTTTTAACAAAAATGAGCATCTATTTTGACTGGGTTAAGCACGCCTGCTCGCAGGTTTGACGAAAACCAAAACGATTATCGTTTCCACGGCAGCCACCAAATTTAAAAGTCTCACAAGTTTTTTTCTCCTTGTTGTAATAGTAGCGTTCTAGGCTCATGCGACATGGTCCAGGATCCATAGGCATCAAGCATTTGGGATCGACCACGCTTTTGAAAGCTGGTTTATTTGCTGCTGGACTAATCACGGCTGGAGTATTTTTAGGCTTGGCTACTGCTGGAGCGTTTTCAGGCTTAAGCGCTGATGCAGCATTGCCAGGATTAATTACAGCTGGAGCGGTTTGAGGCTTGAGCGCTGGTGCAGCATTGCCAGGATTGATTACAGCTGCAGCATTTTGAGGTTTTAGCGCTGGTGCAGCATTACCATGCTTGATCACTTCTGGAGCATTTTGAGGCTTGAGCGCTGATGCAGCATTGCCAGGATTGCTCACTGCTGGAGCATTTTGAGGTTTAAAGGCCGGTGGTTCAATTGGCTTATTGACTGCCGGAGCGCTGCTCGGCTTAATCACAGCCTGAGCACCGCTTGGAGTATTAACGGCTTCAGCTTGGTAGAACACAAGCAATGCGCCAAACAACAACCAAATGAGTGGTCGAATGATTTTGACTTGTAACTGGGTCACCATTGTGTTTATGTCTAGGTCGTGTTGTGATAACTGCGCGTTAATAACTGACAACATCAGCTAAATATTCTATGTTTTTCTACGCTCAGCTCAAGCTTTGTCATTGAGTTGAGGAAAATACTCGACAATTGTTGTTGTTAGTCGCTTCAAATCAAATTAAGCATACGACGAGTTGAGCGGGAGAGCTGAAGCAAAAAAAGTAGCGCTTAAAACAGCGAAATATATATATATATATAAATATTTGCGAGGGTGGTTTGTTAAATGAACGATTTTATGAAATCGCCTAGTGACTAGCGCGTGAGAAAAGACTGTAGACCCTCGAACTACAAATTAACAGGCGTACTAGTCGTCACAATTAAAGTCTTCTACGTCACCAGAACAGATGGGTTAGGAGTCACGTTGATGGCAGGCTTATGAAAGGAGTTCCTGTGAGAATGTGCACAAAAAAAACGAAGGTACCTTTTTGCCCCAAAATTAAGATGGGCGTTTTGAGAACACTATCTTAACTTATCTTATTATCACTGGTGAATATTATTCAAAGCTGTTAGATAGTAATAGAAAGGATTTGAAGCGTAACAAAAAAGTTCTCCTACTCCATGGCTCTACCAATTCCGTCACCACGGCAGAAATCC
The DNA here is from genome assembly GCA_018150985.1 of Chymomyza costata. Taxonomy (NCBI): domain Eukaryota; kingdom Metazoa; phylum Arthropoda; class Insecta; order Diptera; family Drosophilidae; genus Chymomyza; species Chymomyza costata. The sequence goes on along the minus strand of JAECWU010000099.1, from coordinate 161,971 downwards.
ATAAATTGGGCTACGTAGGGTTACTATAATCGGCACCTTGCTTGTTGCGAGTATGAAAAAAATTATCATCACCAATCCACGAGGAGATTTTCGGGTCCGGATCCTCCCCAAAAGTTAGAAAAATGGGTTGAAAGTGTTTTGCGAGAAGAAGGCTAAACCAGTAAGCATCGTTGAACATCAACTACGCACAGAAAAGGTACATCTTTGGATAAAATTTTTACTAGGCAAACATTTGCATAAATCGATGAACCTCACCTGCGTACTTAAAATCCGCATTCCTTGAAAAAATTTGTGTCTGCATTTATGTCCTCTGAGATTATCGCTACCCAAGGTTATGATAAGCATTTTTGTCTGCTACGCAATTTATGAAAGCACCCTCTTATATTTTCTAGGAATATTTGTATATTCATAAGCCACTTATCAATTAACTTTTGCAAGTGGCCAGGCTGATAAGCTGAATACCCTACATACTGACACAGACAGACAATTAGCTAATGAAATGTGATTTCATAGAATTTCCAAGAAATGCAACAAATTGCGAGCTTGTTATTTACATATAAATAGTACATATAATGTTTATATGGCCCCGGCAATTGTTATGTATCTTAAAGTGTGTCTCATTTTGTAGCTCATTAAATATTCATTAGCAATTGTCGTTTGTTGTCATACATCGTTTGACTTATAAACGATAATTAGACTTAAATTTGTAGCTTTGGACTGCAACTCATGTCCAAAACTGTGCGCAACAAAACTTTAACAGGTGTTAATATACAAAACAAATTCAATTATCACTCAAATACAGCGACGACGACTATGATGATGATGATGATATCTTTCAAAGGGGTCTGCCATTTATTCATTAGCATTACATACATGGCGCCGAAATTTCAAATCCAATATTGTTGTTGTTCCTAATGATGGCTGATTGAGCTTAGCATTACACACACACACACTCGCACACCCTTTGCACGTAGCTGTGTGCCAAAACATTTTGAGCAGTGTGGTAGTGACAATTCAGTTAGCTGGTTTAATTTGCCTGAAATAATTGTAATGCTGCCCAAATCGTCAACGTTAATTGCAATACGTGTCTATCTATCTATCTGGCAAGCGTGTGTCCAAAACTACGTTTAATTACTAAATTAGACAGCACTACGGATCTAACACTACATACGTCATTCATTCAATTACCAAACGTTGTACCTTTCGGCCATACTCTAAACCCCTAGAGCATCTAACTTTGGCTTATAAACATTAGCATATGCATGAGTTGGCTGTTGGTCTATGAAGTTGAATGAAATTGAAACTCAAATTGTCAACTTGTTTTGACAATTTTTATGATGTGCTAAAAGATTGGAAATACCCCAGCTTGAGATACGCAAACTCATAAAGTAAACAAATTATATGGTCAGTTGTCGTTGGCGTTGTTATTTTCTAGTTTATGGTTGCTGTTTTTGTTGTCATTGATATGCCAGACTTGTTAGAGAAAAAAAAAACAGTCAAAAAATGTGGATTTTCAAAACACCAATTTTAAGATACTCTTGAAAAGGAACTTAACTGCAGAAGAAATCTGAGAGATAGTTTTTCTTACAACCGATCTTTTGGGAAGAACTTTGATTGCCCATACTTTGCAAAGATCCCAGTACAGTATAATTTTAAAATTTTGGAAATATCCCCAAGTCATCTTGTGCTATTTTAAAGAAAATAATCCAGATTTGTAAGAGTCAGAGAAATGTCGAATCCCCGACATCTTGAAAATATGGCTGAAAGCTTTTCTTTTTATTTAAACTGCTAAATTTTTTGAAAAAATACATTTATACTCCTTGGCAGATCAGAAAACGACCTAAATTTGTTGCATTCAACTTTTTTCTTATAATGTTATAATTTTTCAAGTTAATCGTAGAGAAAAAAAGGAGTAAGTAAACTTTATCATTAATTAAATATAACCTATGGCTGCCCAATATGGTTTAATATCTCGCCGTCTTACATGGAACGCATAAGAGCATTTGAAAGATCATGCTTGAGAGCTTGCACTATGTGCTTCAGGGACCCTAAAAGCAATTATATAAAATTCATATCAAATAAGGTACTATATGACTCTACCAAGATAAGCAGAATTGACAACCATATAATAAAACTTATTAGGCAACATATTCTTCAATGCCACTGAACTAAAAAAACCATCAAAGCGCCATACTATACCTAATGAGGAATACCTTCTGAGAAGTCTAGAAAACGGTTTTCCCCCTCCTGAAGCGTTCATTGCTTTAGATACTAGGGGTTTAATTCAAAACCAAAACGGAATCCCTATATTCTATCATCAATATAGAAGAGCAACGGAAAAAAATCCAAATTAACCAAGAACCAAATCTCAGATTTAGTACAAGCATCGCCAAAAATGCTATCTTAAACAACAACAAATTCGGTGGTTGTAGATATAAACGGAACTGATTCCAACGTTTTTTATTTTATAAATAACAAATATTAGCCTCATGTTTTTGTAAATTTTTTCATGCGAATGTCAATATAACAACCTTTAACAACCTTTCATTAGATACGAGCTTTTAAATGTTAGTATTATGAACTTGACAATAGAAGGTTGTGTTATAAATAATATCACAAAACGTTTAGTAGAAAAAAAAAATATAATTATTTTTTAAGAAAAAACTAAAGATACCTTCGATGAACGAAATTTCAGCTTTGTTGAAGTTTTTAGACAATTAAATAATTTTGGAAACAAATCTAAAGATAAAGGTAGGCTACTGAGGTATGCGCTTGAGATGAATCTTAACAACCTTCAGCTTGAACGAGCTTTTTGTTAGTTTATGAACTTGACAATAGAAGGTTGTGTTAAGTGTTGAGACTAAAACCTCTATATTTTGTTTTGACAAAATTTCTCAACTCCCTAACTTAATAGCCTTACTTTGAGTACTTTTATTTATTTATTTTACTATAGAGATGCATTGAAAGGTAACCTTTGGTGTAAAAATATGTTTCATTTAGACTCGCTAGAAACGCTACCAAAAATGTCCACAATAAAATATTCGTCAAATCTTCCTTACCCATATGGCGCCCAACGTGGGGCGTCTTATAATTAGACTTACTATGTGAGCCACTAAAAATAAAGTAATCAAAAAAAATAATTGCAACACATGTGCATAACTTATATGGCGCCCAACGTGGGGCACTAAAAATTTTGATAACACTTTTCAAGTCAAAATAAAAGATGTTGTTGCATTATAGAAAAATACATTTTTTAGCTCGAAACAGACAGTAGTAATTCATAGAGCCACATATGCATACTATATTTTCATCAAATTCTATTTCTTTTCAGTAGGATCGTCTTTAGGGCATTGCCATTGTTTGAATCATTGCTATCATACTATATTTTTCGCATTTGTTTTCAAAATTTGATATAGTTATTTTGTTCATGTTTTTATCCTCGTCGACTGTCTTAAGCCTTCAATGATGTTTAAATCGCATTCATTGAATTATTGTCAACAATTCATGTCAGCAACGTTCCAAACGATTCTAAACGTTTCTTCGCGACGCGTCGTAGCAATATTGATAAATTCCAAATCATGTCAACGCTTTTTACTAATCCAAGAAAGGCTGGAAATTAGAGCACCTAAACAGAAGCAGAGAATTATATGTTAACATGGTAGGCATGAAGATAGAGATCGAAATACCTACAAAATGTTAATTGTTTGTAATTCCTTAACTTGTCCATTAATTCTAACTTAAAGGAAATTCTTCTTAGTAAATTATTGTTCAAATATGTTGTTTAATAAATTTGAATATTTTTTATTTTAAATCTCAATGAGGAATCTTGACTTTATAGAAGTATTTAATGAAAAAATTTTGTCAGATGTGTTTACAGTATAAGACGTCCCCATTTTATATGTCATATCTTTGTTATCTATGTTGTGACTCCTCTATCAAAAAAACGATGATTTCTAAAATTGACTTTTAATTGAAGAGACAAAAATAAATATTATAAGGGAGCTCCGCACCAAGCTTGATAATCCGCGTTGCAACCAAGCGCCACGTGGTTAGTGTTGAAAAGATCAAGAATGGTGCCGAAATGGGTATTGTGGGAAAAGAACTTATAATTAAAATAAGTCTATACTATGTCTAGAAACTTGTAGAGTAACTCGAAATTCAATGCTTTCCATGCCCACTGCATGGATCAATGAACTTAGGACTAACAAACCCATCATCATCATGACAAGCTTTACAGTCTTGGAGAGACCATAGCTTCCGCAACTATTCCTCTTCATGTTCTTTGATCGACCGCTGCATTCCTCCTGTTCAAGACACTAAGAGAACGAAGATCATTTTCCACTACATCTAGCCAACTTTTCTTTGGACGTCCACGTCTTCTTCCAATCGGCTGTCTGTGAAATGCTTTGCTGACCGCTCTGTTTTTATGCATTTTACTAAGGTGGCCTAGCCATCTTATACGTTGACTTTTTATAAATCGAATCACATTTTGTTGTACAATTGCTTCAAGTACTTGATTATATCTTATTCGGTACGATCCAACTTCTAATCTGACAGGTCCAAAAAACCTTTCTTAGATTTTTCTTCCAAAAATTAGTAATTGAGTGATGTCTGTGAGTATCAGCCTTATAAGTGTTATGTACAATGATAACTTTTGCTTTCTATGTATACGCTGGAGGAAAGTTGAAAAGCACAACTATCTATTTAATGGTTATGTCGTAAGTACTTGAAAGGTGTAATCACAAAAACGAAATAGTTAACCTAATATTTTAAATTCATACAAATTTTCATCGTACTCAATTTAAAAAAAAAAAGTTGAAAAGCTACTTTGCCTACCTTAACGAAAAGGGAATAAATTAGTAGCAGTCTTTAGTCTGCCCAGAACTGGTAACAGGCCATCAAGGCTTAAAATTCTATATATAAAAATGCATTATTATTAAGTGCGCTCTTAGCACATATCTATCGATATTTAAAATTTCAATATTCGAACTGTTTAAGATTTTTTCGGAGCTATAGCTCCTAACAAAACTAATCAACCTCATCTCAAGGAGTGCAACAAACCTTTACGTCATCTACTTATTAGTATGCGAGCGCGTAATTTTTATGGTGATTGAATACTACTCTACTACCACGCTTGACTTTAAGCTAACTATCAAAGCTAGCCAGTTCCAGTCAACAGCAGTCAATACATAATACATAGTAAGCATCTATCAATCAACTTGGTGGGCAAGACAATTTTTTTTTGTTGTTTTTGAAATAAACCAGTCAAGACGCGTCAGCTGTTCAGTAAACTAACTACCAAAGAACGAGACAGTCTTGCGCGCGGACAGAGCATGCGTCTTTGGCTTTATTATGGGCTTTGCCTACTACTGGGTCTGCTTGAGCATGGAGACGCAGCTTCCAAACGCGGTAGTTTGAACTACAGTAAATAGTTTATTTATAAAATAATGTAATATTATTTTGCAGTTAAAATGTGCCTACAGCCCACTATAAGCGGACGCTGCTTTGGCTATGTGGAGAGCTTTGCTTATAATCCCTTAAAGCGTCAATGTGAACAATTCGTCTATGGCGGCTGTGGTGGCAATGATAATCGCTTTGCCACCAAGGCGGCTTGTGAATACAATTGTCGTGATATTTGATGATAAGAAGACTATGGAGCGTGTGCTAGTTAATTCTTAAAAACGATTTGTGTACTTTGAGCTGTGGCTGCGTTACAAGTGCTACATGCTATAAACAAATACATAAATGTATAGAGTTTTATATATAATATTAAAACTAGTGCTTAGGTATATCAATTTGTGGTCTCATTGGTCTTGCTGGACTGTGAGTTTATGCGTCGCATCACGTGCCGCTTATTGTTGCATATGCGATCGCAATCCTCTAGCGTGGCAAAGAGTTTACGATTGCTACAGCCCATATAACGACAATGTTGCGTTTCCGGATCATAATAGATGCCCACGGTGGTGGGCACACACAAGCTGCTGGTGCTAGGCTGTACCTGGCACAGATCACCTGTAATCAATAGCAAGTTATTATAGTATATGCATGTATGCTGCTGTCTTTGGAATACTTACGCACACGTGCTGCTGCTGTAAGCCGCTCCAGGCTCAGCGCCAGCAGCAGTAGGCACAATAGCCATTGCTGCCATAAAGCTTGGCTTTGGCTTTTCATCTTGAAGTTGGGCGTTTTTGGTTACTCACTCTATATAGTTATTACGCTATATACTTCTTTAAATACTGAGTTTTTCCTTGGCTGTGGCTTTACTAGGCTTACAATTCAGCTTTGTATTGCTGCTGCTACAGTTGGCATCAGTCTGGCCATAGATGTGCTTGAGATTGTGTCTAGAAATGCGCAGCAGCTGTTTGTCGCCATCAATGTTTATGGCTAGGCTATTATATATACACACACACGATCTGTTGTTATATACCATATAATGTACGACTGCTTTCTTCTTGTAGAATTTATGTGTTTCTATACTACGCACAGCGCGACAATAAAGTTCACCAAAGTGCACAGATCCCACCAGATTCTCAAGCTGGTAGAGTCCAAAAAATAAATGTATTCTTTGGTTTCGGCTCAGTTCAAAGCACTCAGATTTTTTCAAAAATTATAAACTTTATTTGTCAGCTTTTAACACTTTTATAGAGATTACATATACAATTTACTTGGCACACTTTTAGAATTTTTTGTAGAACTCCGAAAAACTGCTGCTCTACTTGCTCACTGTTGAAATAGTTGCCTGCTCTGTGGCTAAAGCTTCGACAAACCCGACTCGAAACCTCGAACAAAAGAGCATATATACATTCCATAATCCGACTGCGCTGCTGCTGTCGCAGCAAAGTTTTGACTGATAAGAGCCCCGAGACTTTGGGCTTTTGTGTACCGCCTAGAACCGGTGGCTGCCTGTTGCAGAAGGCTAGGCCTGCCAGGGCTGTAGAATAAATACAAGCGAAACATGACGTAGCTGCTAATTTTGGCCTTATCAAACATCTGCTGAGACTTATGGTCTGTTCAGCCAGGGTTGCATGCTGCATGACGTAATTGCAATTTTGAACTTATTAGACCTCAATTAAGCGCGCCAGACTAATTAATTGTTTTACCAGGGCTGCATTCTTCGGCTTATCATATTTTTGTACCAGGGCTGGCTTTTATTTAAAGCTGCGCATGACGTAGTTGCTTAATTTTGGGCTTATCAATATAAACAGCACGTTTTTGTCATCGTTCGACAAAACCCAAAAGATTACTTTATAAAGTAGCTATTATATTTATTCGTAATTCATTCATTAATATACAAATCCTTAATGCGTCTGGTTCCATGCACACATGTAGCTATACAATCCTGTTTATTGCCAAAACTTTGCCCGCGCGTTAGACGACAAGCGCCTATGGCATACATCTGGCAGTCTTGAGTTTCTGCATCATAATAGAAGCCCTCGATTTCAATTGTGCATAGACCCTCGGAGTGTGGCGGTGGCTGCTTGCAAATATCTAAGGGCGAAAAGTGCACAAGGTTCACTGTAGTCCCCGCTCAGTCTGAGACGTACTCACTTGGTATGGCTGGAAAGGCACGCGATTGGCAGAGTAATATAAACAATACGGGCAACAACAACGAAGATCTAAAAGTCGACATCTTTTGTTTTGGAGCAACGTACTTGGACACCACAGGCACTAAACTGCGCCCAAAGAGTAAGTGAGCGTGTAATCCATTGAACGGAGTCGACCAGCAGCGGCGCTGCTGGGGATGGTAGCCGACGTTGGATTGCTGATAAGCGGCTTGGTGTAAAGAGCGAGGCACATGAGCGGGTACGAGAGGCAATTAAATGCGCTCTCTTATGATACGAGGGCATTTTGAAAAGTACGGGAATTTATTTTCTTCGCTTTGTGTTTCTTTAAATTGTATTCTTTTAGTGGATCAATTGAACGTTTTGGATGCTCAAAGAGTAACGATTCATCTTTGGGACTACGTTCTAAGAGGTTATGAAAGTTCGGTGACCACATGTTTTTTGTGGTAAGAAAAATTTTAACACTTTTTGTTAAAGCTTCGTGCGCAAAAGACTTCGAATAATTTGAAGATCGGCAAGTCTTCTCAAAATTCGGGAGGTCCAAAACGTGCATACATGCAGTACTAGTGGTATTGATACGTCTCTCCTTTGTCCACTTCGTCTTAAGAGTCGTCTGATATGAAGACGTCTCTAGACATCGCGATGTTGAGTTTCGGGTTCAATACTCTACAAATTCAGCCACTCTTTTATATGCTTTTGTTTCTGAGGCCATTCGAAATATTATATTTCGATTATCTTTAACGTTATTGGGACGATTTTAAAGTGGTCAAATATGCAGTCCAAATATCAAGTTTGGTTTTGCTAGGTCTTACAGATGGACAGATTAGTCTGAATCAATTTCTTTAGTTCTCTTGACCATTTTAGAGATAACTTTGGAAAGTCTTCTTCGTCACATGTTACAAATATTTGTACAAACTTAATCTACCCCTTACCTTAAGGTATAGGGTTTAGATATATATTGCGCCTGTTCCAAAATTTGTATAATGTGCATGTGTTTTTGACACCTTTTAAAGCAAATGTCGAAAACGATTATTTTATTGTTTACTTTAGGTCTCAACTTTCTATTTATAGGAGCTATATAACGTATAGCTTATATCAAGAAATAAAATACAATTATCTTCCGTGACATAATTGGGGATCTTATCTGAAAGTTTTGGTTGCTCTATCAACTCTGAGATTCACTCTCGTTCACTGACATGGTGCCCCATCGACTACTCTAGTTACACTGATCATACTTTGGGTAGCTTAAGGTGGACTCCAACGTTATATACTTTTGCGGCTTGCAAAACTAGGCTGGTGTCTATAATCTAGGATCTAGATTAAATATTATAAGTATTTTAAAAAACTGAAGGCAAGTGAATAACCAGGTTCTCGAGAACCGGGCAATACGAACAGACAAGTGGACTTGACTTAATCGATTTATTTTGTCGGCTTGATTATTTGGTATTCACGTTATAGAGTTTTATGCCTTTCCTTTTAACATAGGTGTTTCAAACAAACTAGTTTTAGATACTAAACAATGTTTTTAAAAACATTTTTAAATTTTTACATCTTTAAATTTGTAGTGGAAAAGTTTGTAATTTTTGTGATCATAAAAATAAAAAAATATTAAAAATACAGTCTTGTGGATACTGAACCATACTTCTGAAGATATATATACCCGGGAAAAGGGGGGATTCCCCCCTGGCCCGGTGTTATTACTGTCGTACTGTCATGATTCAAGCTAAAGGTGTAATAGAGGGGCCGGCACATTTTCCCCCCGGGCCCTGCATATACCATAGTTTTTGATCGCATGGTTATAGCCCAAGAAAGACCAAGTGAGATGAACTTATCGGTTCCATATGAAGATTTTTGTTTTTTAATCAAAACTGTATAGTGGCACCTCGGATTAACTTTTTTCACTTAATTAAGACAAACTCTTTCGACAATTGGTGCAATAGAGAAACATTTTTGTACTGCATCAAAATAGTCCAGGGTCTATCCGGAGTGGATGGATGGACGTACAGTCCGTCTACTATTGGTCAATAGGGGCTTAGGCAAAGGTCGAAAAAAGCTCCGTAACTTTTTGCAAGCTCCCGCGTCACGCTACGTCATAAGAAGTCTTTTGGAAACTGCAAAAATCTTCTCGATCAAGTACAAGGAAACCATGATGTAAAAACTAACAGCTCTAACGAAGACGACTCCCCCAATAGAGGCGAATATTTCTTTTAGAACAATTTATGCCCAAGATCATTGTTAAATTACTTAACATTGCTCAAGGAGGAGTAACTAACTGTTTTGGGGTACAGTATTAAAAGTGCTTATAGTTTTTTTTTTCTAGAATCTTTTCGATTTACAATAACTAACATATTCATATGACGCCCTTTGCACCGCTTTGTTTTGCTCCAATTCCCATCTAGAAACAATTAAAAGCAGAACTGCGCAACCTTGGATGCATCCATCGTTAGAGTTGTGGCATACTTGAACTAGTAAGCACTCAGTCAGCAGGTCAGTTAGCTCATTAAACTGCGGGTTGGTGTCAAGGTCAATCAATAAGCAGCGACAAATGCAACGACAAATTCTCTCAAGTTTGTCGCCAACGCGAGAACGCACTACCAGATACAGATACCAAATGCACCGCAATGAACTCGCCTCAGGCCACGCGTCAATGTACTACAAAAGTTAATCGTAATAATGAATTGTTTATAAAAAACAATAATAAAGTCGTCGCTCGCCACAACGCCCACATGTTGCTTCAGTTCGTCGTAGTTTTTGGCATAAATATAAGCAACAATTGAACTATGTCATGCAGTACCAATCTACAACTTGACCCAGTCACAATTAGTAACTAGAAAAAGGCGGGCATAATGCTAAAGCTATACCTGAGCATACTCATTCTAACGCTAGCCGTGCTCCAATCCACACACACAGGCAAAATCAAGCCAGGTGAGTTGCTACAACTACTATGCAGTTACCCAGCTTACTCCGTATCCTATTACAGCCATCTGCCTGCAGCCGCATTCCGCGGATGGCTATGAACATCCCGTCAAGTGGCGCTGTGCTGGACAGCTGCCACTTTGGTCTTACAATCAGGATGCGGATGAGTGTGTTTCATTTCGCTATGGCGGCTGTGGTGGCAATGATAATAGTTTCTTTACCAAACAAGATTGTGAAGAGTACTGTAAATTTAGTTTAGTGTGACTGCTGCAGTGCAAGTTAAGTGTGATCAGTTTAGTATAAGCAGCCTAAGATAGTGCAGTTTAAGTGTGACCAGCCTCAGCAAAATGTGATATTGGCAAAGTCTGCAAACAGACTGACCAACCAAAGAGTATTTAAATTTGTAATAATTTTAATGTACATATTATTGGCTTAATAAATAAAATGCTAAACATTTAAAAAGTTTTTGTACATTTAATAACTAAAGCAATTCATTTAGATGCACATCCTTGCGCACGGCATTGTTAAAACCTTCCTTATAGCGATACCAAATGGGACTCTTGACAATTGCATCGATTTTGGCTGGTTTAAGGGTTGTATTAAACAAAAGGCGTAAGATTTTAAAGGATTCTTGCAGCTCACCCTAGTAAAGAGTAAGTTTATAGAAGCAATTGAGTACATACCCTCTTCCATTAAAGTTTTTGCTGAGCTTTTGTGTTGTATGCGTCCGAAAAAGTCCTTGGTAAGCTGTAAGAAACAAAGGTTTAAGGAATTTTTAGTATTGTGGATAGGATTACGTATGAATTGCAATTATGAGTTAATAGAATAATAAAAAAGACTTAAAAAATGCCTTATAGATACAGATAATATCATAAAATATTTCATCATCCTTAATATCAGTAGATAACCTTATGCAAAAGCACCCTATCTCGTAATATGCAGACAATATGGAAACTCAAGATGTCTTTTTGAGGCCTTTAAGGCACTTGGAATTTTCTAATAAATTCATGGTAAAAATCGCTTTCTCGAGAGGAATCAAACAGATAGGCAATCGTTTTTGTGTACCGGGTCAGTTAGGACGACCTGGGATGATAGTTTTTTAAGAGATGAATTGTTTTAAGTACATAATATTAGATTTATCACGACTTTAAATCGCCATTAATTAAATGGCGATAAATTAAACTTTCTAAGTATCATGAAATCTTTAAAACTTGTTTTGAAATTATTATAAAATCTTTCCTGAAAAATAAAATCTTTAAAAGTAATCTTATCGATCCAAAACTTATTAACGTTTTGTATAAAAGTTGCTATAAAATAACTTAACCTCACTTATTCAAAGAAGATATTTACTTAATAGTAAACAAAAAACAAAACAGTTTATTACAATTAGAAGTTTTTATATAAAAGTCTCAAGAGCTGCCAAAATCGAAAAAAAAAAAAATATATAATACAACAAACCCAAACACTACCCACACTGCCCACAGCTCCCTCTACAACCAAGCCATAAAAAACCCGACCCTAAAGTTGCTTCAAAGCAGTCACTTTCGCTTAATATGGGCAATAAATGTTGGTTTGCGTTTATCCCACATTATGGCCAAGAATGACAGCGACAATGCCAATGTGCACTGAGTTCAATCCCCTTATGGGTTATTAGCTTTTGCTGGATTTCAACAGTTGCAAAAAAACAAACAAGAAACTCAAGCAGCTAAAAGAAATTGCCAGCTACAATACTTGTAGCAACGTAATACTTTGCGTATACGCAATTTGGTCTTTGTGAGTTTCTGAAATATTGCCAAGAAATTTGCAAGCAAATTGCTCACTAAGTAAATGCAAGACATATGTAAGAGAGCCGCAATATTATATATAGTTGCAATGCAAATTGCTATCCACACAAAGTTGCAACCGCGTGTTGCACCAACCTGCTGTTTGGGTGCATTTGTGGTAGTAATTTGTTTTGGCTTCAATGTTTGCAAATGATTGGGCAAACGCGGTGAGCTCTTTTTGGAGTTAATAGGAAGCTTTTGTGCAGTCTTCTGTTTTGAATCATTGCCCTCTGGGTGCAGCGCGACGTATGCGTTCTAGATCCACCTCTCGAGCTATTAGCTGACGACTGAAATAGGGTAACGTAACGCCAGGAAAACCTGTAAAAATACAGAAAATTATTAGTTGGTAAAAAAATGTTGAAAAATAAAAAGTGGGATATGGTGGATTATTATATAAAAACCCTATGATGTATTACAAAAAATAATAATAATAAAATTTTCATTACCAAAGAAGAAAATATTAAGCGACTCTGGCTAGAAATAAGTCTACCCTTTTTATTAAAAATACAAACTCAATGGGAAAAATCGTATAGAATCGTAGAAACAAACGAGATAAAAATCTATGGACAATTTCCTGCATTCCTACATGGCTACAGGAACTTTCTACTGTAATACCTTTTTCTTCTGCCTCATAATTCATACTGGAAATGTCTATTTTCTAAGACTCATTCCTTCTCAATTGAAAGCATCAAATACAAAATATTTTAAACTTCTAAACTGATGATGTTCGGTAATTTTCAAGATAGATCTTTTAAAATCTTGTCTTTCAACTTAGCACAAATTATTCAAAAAGTTGCTTTTTCAAACGGACCGAGGCAATTCTACAAAAAGCATTCAATTCGATTGATCCGACAAGCGTATAATGTATCCGTAGTATCTTAGTTAGTTGCCGTTTAACACATTTACCAAGCCACGGCATCTCTATACAATGCTTACCCGGATAAGCAGCCAGTGCATCCAAGTCCGGCTCAGTTTGAAACACATAATGACCCTCAGCAGATTTGACCTGCACAAAAGTTAAACCCCAGATCAACCAACACTTGTATAGTATGACGCAGATCGTATTGCTCCCTATAGAAAAAGTGCGTAAAACATTAAAATATTTAACATATTAAAACTTTACAAAAAGCTACTCACTTCTGGGATAAGAGCTGCACAGCTACGGAACGCAATTGCGGCGATATAATGCGCTTGAGCAGCGGCACAGTGTCCACAAGCAGCGCACTGCCCTGTCCCACACCCTGCGCCTCTGTGGTGATGCCCTTGCGCACTGACTGAAAGATGTTGCGCTGGTTGATGCTCTTCTGATTAAACTGTGGAAACACATACAAGTAGGGTTGCTTTTGAAAAGATTTTAGAGTAAACACTAAAAGTGGCTACAGAATCTATGCAGAACTCTCATTAATCTTGTGATTACATTTGAGGCACATAATGCACAAAAAATTACATGGCTTGATTTTGTTGATTATACACTTTTCTTGGAACGTTGCAAAGTTTGTTTGCCCGAGGAGCAACCACAAAAGCGCCAGCTAATGATGCCTGCATAATACATGAGACCAAGGCACCATGTGCCTCAAAAGCCACATGCAAAATGAAAAGAAATCTTTAATGTTTTTGCTGTGGGCGTCGAGGCCAGCCCTCTTACCTCAAAGCCACGCGTAGGAAATGCAATTTTTGGCCAGGCCAATGTGGCAAAGAGTAAATGCCAGGCGGCAAAGCCATATTGTAAATATGGATATATGGTATAGTTTTGTAGTCGTGATATCTGACGCTGCAGCAAGTCGGAGAAGCAAAACCACTGCAGGGCCTCACAAATACCCGTAAAATTGGGATCGGGCATTTTTTGTTGCAAATAGTTTTCATAGACGCCTTGGGTGAGCCTACAAGGTAAACGCTTAGTTTAGTCAAAACTCTAAAACTGCCTCAACTATATAAACGCTTACCGCTCGTAGTCCCCGCCACTATGCACTACATCAAGCACATTACGCACACGCGTGCCTACGGACATGTCCGTCATGGTCACCTGTGCCTCTTCTTCGTCCTTGTCGGACTTGTTAAGCTGCAGCGTTCTTTTAGGTCTTTGTATCTGTAATATTAAGTATTTTATAAATAAAATACAAATTCTATGCATTTTGTTGCACATACTCTGAAGACAGCACTCCACACATCAAATAGACCTTGATGCCGATCCTTTTGGCCTAAGTTGTTATTAAGCACATCCTGCAGCGTCAAGCTGTGTTTCTGAGCGCTGCAACAATATTTTTGGTTAAGTTAAGCACACACGTCTCTTTAATACTAAACTTACTTAAAGAACTGCATGGAGGATATACAGCTGCGCACATCATTACCGGATTTTTCAGCCAAGGCAATTAGTGAACCAAAATCTGTCTTTAAATGCTCCTTGTGCGCTATTTGTAACAAGCTGCAGAGACCAAAGAAAAGTATTAGATATAGCTTTGGATGCTCCCAAAAACTATGCTTACCGCTCTGTCAAACGCGCTGAATCAATTGACGGAAACTTTACAACAAAAGCAATTTGACGCAATGGACGCAAAGCAGGATCATAGATATCATTGCAGATGCATATTATAGGTCGCTTGAGCACATTATGCACGGCCTTGGCGCCTTTGGCGCGCACCTTACTATAGACACCATCACTTACAAACTTAACCAGATACTCAATAGACTGTTTTGGTGCGCCATCAATTTCATCTGAAATCAAAAAATTTTCATTATTTTAAGGCTTTATATAGACATCCATAAACTCACCCAATATAATGCAATTAGGTCGTTTACCCTCATTCAAAACCGAAGACATTTGTGTGCCATTTTCCAACGCCAGCTTAAAAGCCTCCGGACTGCGATCATCCGAGGCATTGATCTCACGCGCATTATAACCGGCATGACGCGCTATGGTATGCGCCAACGTAGTCTTGCCTAGACCAGGTGGCCCACAAAGCAGCGCAACCTTTTGCATGGGCCTGCCTAGCTCATCAACATTTGTATTCAAAGCCACACGCACCTTGCGTTGTCGCCAGCCACCATTGGATTCAAATTTGCCCGTGCGTTTGTTAAAACTATTGAGCTGATTAACTGCTCGAGCAGCGCCGCCATTGATAGCATTTTGCTCCTGCTTGCTGTGAAAGGCCTTGCCAAAGACTACCTTATCCCACATTTTAAGCCAATAGAGCAAGCTGCGATTGGTCATCTCATCGGACAGCAGATCCATATATTTGCGGGGCTTATATTTGTCCACCCAAAGACGGCCGGCTTGAGCGGATACTGCGCTGGGCGTTGGCTCAGCAATAGCAGATAGTTGCGTAGGCGGCGCCAAGCGTTGCAGCACCTTAAAATTATATAAGATTGTATTGATTTCAAAAAGGTTCTACACTTATTACGACTCACCAGTTCATTTGCCTCCTGCCACACCTTTTGCTTAGCATCACCCAGCAAACTGCCCATAGTTATAGAACGTACACTGAGCATATCCAGCTGTCGCGTTTCAAAATCCGCCGAATGATAGCGCACGTAAACTCGTTCTAGATCGCTGCGTTGTAGTGGTAAAAATGGCCAACTGGGTATTTCATATGACAGATTTCTCATTTTATAATCGTGCAAAGCCTTCAAACGTGTAACATCATCCTGTCGTGTAATCTTGCTTGTCTCCCTTTTTTTACGTCGCAATTCCAATATGCGTTCAATTGCCTCTGTATCACGCAGCTCCTCTGTGCGTGCTTTCTTGGCCAAGGGATCCTCATACGTTTCATTACAAAACAAATCATCAATGTCGCCAAAGAGATCTTGTTCTAAACGCCTTTTGCCGCGTAAGCCCATCTCTTGCAGCTGTGCTGCTGCGGCATTAAGCAGTGGCTCCGTTTGGCTGGCCTCCATGGGCACCACTTCCTGTATAGGCGCCATGCGCTGAAAAGGCGTAGAGCAGCCGCGTTTTGGTGCACCTTTTGGTGTGCCAAAAAGTCGTCGGTTGACGGGCGCGCTAGCATCATCCTGTTCCAGTTGACTGTTTCCAAATGTTATTTGGGAAAGTTGTGGCGAGTTTAATGTGCAATTTGTCTGATGTGTCTGCTCCAGCTGCGACAATACGGATTTGTTGGCCAATTGTTGTTGTTTTCTTTCTGCGCGTTTTGCCGCTTCGCGTGAAGTTGTTGGCGCAAACTCATCAAACTCTTGTGGCTGTTCATCCAATAGATCCAGCTCTTCTTGGTATTGCAGCTCGAATTCCTCATTTTCATCGGGATATTGGTCCATTTTAAAAACGCATTCAATGCGACAAAGAGCAAAACATAAACAAGTGCTGCAAATTCCCGCCTAAATTTATTGCACACATACACAAACTGTTTGCTTGTATGGGAGATACACAGAAATTTGCTATCTGTTGCACTAGAACAGCTGTTTGAAACGGCAGCCTCTCATTAGCTGACTGCTGTTGTATCGTGTAATAGTCTGTTTGCTATAAAAGTCAATCAGCTGTGCAGCGCTAGGCTTGCGCAGTTGGAAATCTGCGGGCACAGATTTATTTATTTATTTACTTTTATTTTAAAATCATTTTAGGCATTTTTTAATAATTTTAGCTATCATAAAGAAAAACAATAAAATGTAGCAACAAGGATAAATCTAAATTGTTTTCTTAGAGACCAAAATTTATTGTGTTACACGATGAATTTGATACAAATAATAATGAAAAAAAAGAAACTAAAAAATATATTCAAATAATGTTAGTTCCATCGAATATTATTTTTTTTTTAAATGATATAGAACATTAATTAAAATGATATACAAAAATATTATATAAAAAATGATTACCGAATAAAAATGTTATACATACAAATAATAATAAAAAATATAAGAAAAAAAGAAACGTAAAAATATATATGTAATTATGTATATATCAAAATATTATTATTATTACATATTACCATTAAAGTAAACAAATTTTTTTACGATATATGTATTAGAAATGGCATTAAAATTGATCTTAATTTAGGGAAGAGGAATTCAAAAATTTTTTTATTGATTTTAAACATTTATATATGATTTTCTTTCTGGCATTTTGATAGTCAAACAAGTGTTCCAAAAACATGTTTATCGTGGAAAGTAACAGAGAATTTAATGACTCAGGTGTTTGAAGCTGTAACAATTTTCACAAAAAAAGGTAGGTTCCAAAAAAAAAATAAATTCATATCAATCTGACGTCTTCCGTACAAGAACACTAAATTGTACCGTTTTTCTTTGGGAAGCACTATAAAAATGTCAGCCATAGCTTAAACTTGATTTTATTTTGGGCAAAAGCAAGAGGATTAATAATTATATTTTATTATTTGTAAGTCAAAAAAATAGTCGCCAAAATTTATTTTCTGTACAAAAATATACGAAGTTAAGTTACCCATAAAAAATTAAGATTTTTATACCCTGTACAAAGGGTATACTAGATTTTTGCAATGTATTTAACGGATAGAAGGAGGCCATTATGCCATGTCCGTCCTTCCGTCTTTATGAACACCTAGATTTCGGCTAGAGACACGAAACTCCACCAGTTGGTGCGCATATTCCTGAGCAGATGAAGTTTGTTGAATCATATCGATATCTCACCCCGTTACCTCTTAGTAAAATTTCACGTTTTTTAGCTACACCTCTTAACAGAGCTTTGCGTCATGATTTCATGCATCTGTGTGTCAAAAATGAACAAAATCGGACAAATACAACAAAAGTTATAGCCAAAGATGTACTAATTTCACCCCCCTTTGGCGATAAACTGTGTCAATATTTGACTTTACGTAACTATGGTACAAAATTTCCTATGATCATAATCGCTATCGGCTTACCGTGTTTTCTCCCACACCTCTCAACATTTACACTTGAAACTTACCCCATATAAAAATTTATGGAACTTATAGATATAAATATCGTTTTGCACCAAAAAAAAAATCCAATTGGAATTTTTTTTGGAAGGAATAAGCAGAAATAAAGTTTTTTCGAAAGAACTGTATCACATTTTTTTGTTGGGAATTAATTAATGGACAAATATATAAATAAAAATATACATAACCACAAATGCTCGAAATTTGATTTTAATATCACCTAATTCTATTTTTAAACGGTAGATTGGTTCCAGAAAAAAACGTGTAAAAAAACACCGTGTAAAAAAAGTATGTATTGTAAATTAAATGTATGAGAAGTTCAGGAACTAAAAACTATTATGTATGTATGTAAAACAGCTATGTTGTTAACAAAAAGAATAGGTTATTCAATTTTTAAGGTAAAAAAAATTATTTATTTGTCTTGTGTTATTTTGAATCGTGCTAAATGGAATAAAATCGTGTAAAAATATAAAAAATTTTCTGTTTTCAAACCGTGTTAAATCAAAACCGTGTAAAAACAGAATTAGGTGTACACCAAACTTAACTTTTTGTAACAATTTTGTTAGCCCAAAAACATATTTTTTATATCCATTGACAAAATTCCAGACTAAAAATTAAATAAAATTCGAAACTAACTAAAAATTTACAAATTCCCTAAATTTTATCGTAGCTTAATTTTTTTTTTACTTTTTTATTAGTTGTTTTTATTTTTTTTTTTTAATAAATTAACAAAGTCAGAAAATGAACAAAAAATGTTCGAATAATTTCAATGGTTAAGCAATACATTGAATTGAAAACAACTTGTTTTTCGAATAGTTCTCACATATATTTGAAGTTAAGTTGAAGTTTTAACTTTAAGTTATCTTACAATAGTAAGTCATGGCTGGCACCGGCAGCTACCTTAATTCCCATATAAATAAATAATTCAGTAGATAGTTAACTCAGCTTTACTTTGTCTATTTTGATTTTTGTTTTTGTTTGTCACGGTTTATTACTTGATATGACAAACTCGTTTATTATGAAAGTATACAGCTTGTTCAAAAGTTAACTCATGTGCCTGATAACCATTAAGCAGTAGGTCTTCTAGAAAATATAAATGTAATTAGGCGCCTTAAACGACATCTTGTTGTAGACCTTTCCGACAGATTTTGATTGTTTCCATTGAAATAGGTTTTTATATTGGCTGAGTTCAAATCTCGATTCAGTTCCCTTATTTAAACCAAAATGTGCATATTATCCTAGCAGGGAAAAATCTAATTTCCACAGGGTCTTTTAGTGTTGTTAGCGTTTTGCTGAACCTTTTAAATACTGTTTGTGTCATGGAAATTAGCTGACTGCTATGTGACAATCAGCTGGCTGTTCATGGCTTTAAGTGCCCGCTTGCCAATTTGCGCACAAGTGCTAAAACACTGCTTTAAAAACAATTTAATTTATGTATTAAGCACTTTTAAAACCAGTTTAAGTGATTACAGATCATAAATAAGTTTAAAATGTGCATATTATAGTTTATAAACTAGTTATAAACTTTATCATAGTATCGAGCTATAAGACTCATTATAAGTAGATTGTGCGCCCCATTTCTTACTGGGGTTGATTTCTTGTTTTTTCATTTAGCTGTGTTGACGACCCCTTTAAAATTTCCTGCGAGCACTGTTGTATAGACTCTCGTCCGCTCTCGCGGCAGCGTGAAAACGTTAATTTATAGCAAGTCTTATATACTATTGCTAAACAAATAATCGTACAAGTGAACATAAAACCATAAGAGCATATACTACAGCTAACAAAAAAGCATCAGTGTAAGCGCTTTATAGCAAAAATTGTATAAAAAACACGCGGTTTCGATGAAAACTAGAAAAAACTCATAACAATGGAAAACAGCTGCTCTAGATAGCAGTTGGAGTAACCAAAACCAAGCCCGTAGCATATACTACACAAGTTGACTTTGAGTCAATTGCGGGCACTGTACATAAGTTTTGCTAAAAAAAAAAAAATTGTTAAAAAAAAACGCTACGCAATGCTTATAATTTGACATAAACAACCTCAATTAATACGCTTAATTACAGCAAAGAAGTGAACTTTGCCTGGTCAGGGTCGTTGTAGCCGTCCTACGTTTTCAAGAAAGACAACAACTGTACAACGCCTTCGCGAGGGGTTCTGTTTTTTGCTGTATAAAGGTAAGTGAAAGTGCGACGTTATCGCCTTATGATTTACGTCATGCAGTTCCACTGATAACGCCCCCCAATAAACTTGCAACACAGCGCAGCAACCATAACCAGAACAAATCCTCAAACACAACAACAACAATAACAACACCAACACCATGCAACGCTGGCTATCCACGCATGAGTCAGAGGCCATGGATAGTGATGCCATGGCCGCGCCCTCCATTTGCCCATCTTTGGCACCCGCTGGGACCAATAGACGTGTCTATGGTGACATTACCACCAATCGTCTATGGACTTTTCGCGTGCTCATGAGCTCGGAACTCTATCCCAATGAGCAACTGGCTATTGTAGGCGGCTGTGAAGCACTAGGCAATTGGCAGCATAGCGGCGCCGCTGTTATGACAAAAGATGAAGAAGATGGCAACATATGGTCAGCAGATGTATATATACCACGCCATTGTGCCACCGAATATCGTTATTTAGTATGTGCCGTGGATCCCTCTACAGAACAGCTAATAGTGCGACGCTGGGAAACTCATTTGCAAACGCGTCGCATAGACGAGCTGGTCGGACAACCGCCACAAGAATGCCAAGACACCTTTGGCTGCATAAATGGCGTGCAAAAGGTAGATCGTGGCTGGCTTACTTCTGAAACTGTGGTACAGCTGAAATTCTTCAATGCTCCGTTTACCTGGAAACAGCGCATGAAGCGACGCCATGTGCATGTTAAAGTAACGCCCATGATTCTACGTATACCCAGCGCTGGCTACGACGCAAGCTTGGCTGGTCCAAATACACCACTGTCGCCGCTGGAGGATTCGCTTTCGAATGATACACACGATACGCGTGAAAATGGTGGCGATAATTCTACTGCTTTTGCATTTAGCGAGGTGGTTACGCTAAGTCCGGAGGAGTGTGAGATACGGCCACAAGAGCAATTTGGCACGGCTTGTGGCTCCAACGATTTGGTCATATTTCATTTGACTGTCAGCGATATCGAAAATACAGCCTATTTGATAGACTTGTACACGTATAGTTCACGCGTGGCCAAGGAAGATGGACCACCGCATCATATGGGCTATCACTATGTGTTGCCCAATGTTTTTAAGCGCTCCGAGGGCAATCTGGAGCTGCCCATTAGCTGCGCCACGGGCCATCGTCCGCTGGGCATGATGCGCTTTGGCTATTTGCTGGTGCGGCCTTCGTCATTATGCGCGCACATGGATATGCGCGTATCTTATGCACGCTATTGGAACAACAAATGGACGGGCTTGGATGTGGGTCACCGTGGTCTGGGCACTAGCTTTAAGGCCAAGGATGCTGTTATACGTGAAAATACTATTACCTCGCTAAAAAACGCAGCCGATCATGGTGCTGATATGGTGGAGTTTGATGTGCAGCTAAGCAAAGATCTGGTGCCGGTTGTATATCATGACTTTATGATTTATGTCTCGCTCAAGTCCAAGTGTAGCATAGAAGAGCATGATTTTTTGTCACTACCCATGCGTGAGCTAACGCTGGAACAACTTAAGAAGCTAAAGGTTTATCATACGGCCGAGGGTTTGTCACGCCAGACGCGCTCCTTTCACAATGATGACAATCTGGAGCATCAGCCTTTTCCAGAGCTAGCTGATGTTATGGATGCTTTGGATGTCCATGTGGGTTTCAATATTGAAATCAAATGGTCTCAACGCATGCAGGATGGACGCATGGAGGAGGAGTTTGAGCATATTGTAGATCGTAATCTCTATATTGATTGTATTTTGGATGTGGTGCTGCGCAAGGCGGGCACGCGTCGCATTGTATTTAGTTGTTTCGATCCAGATATATGCACCATCTTGCGTTATAAACAAAATCGTTATCCGGTTATGTTCCTAACACTTGGACGTAACTCACATCAAGAGCGTTTTATGGATCCACGTGGCAATACCATGGAGATGGCCGTTTGGCATGCTGTGGCTATGCAGTTTTTAGGCATTGTGGCCCATACCGAGGACTTGCTGCATGATCCCAGCCAGGTAAAATAAACTCAAACGCGTTGCACCCCAAAGTGGCTGCATTTGATATTCACCTACGGATTCTTAGGTGAACCTGGCTAAGGAACGCGGTTTGGTGCTCTTCTGCTGGGGTGATGAAAATAACTCTCAAGATACTATCAAGTTGCTAAAGGGTTTGGGTCTACATGCCATAATCTATGACAAAATGGATGTGCTCACCACCAAGCAGGTCAAGGTAAATTGAATTACAAAAAAAAAACTTTTGATATCGCAAATAATTTCCGCTTCCTTTTATAATCCCACAGCAAAGCGTGTTCCAGCTGCAGGCCAAAGACAGTCAAAAGGAGTTGCTCAAATTGCAAGCACTGGAAATGGGCCAAGTTTGGCATGCAGCCGGAACCGAAGAAGGCAAACGGGAATAGCTGGCTTATAAACGTTGAAGTGTGGCATCACTTTATGTACTAAAAAAAATCAAGGAGTCGTCATATAAACGCCACCCTTTTTTTTTGTTTTAATATACAATACCTATATAAGATTCAATAATTCAAATATACACACAAGAAATTAAGAGCTCTTTATATACAAGGCCAAGCTATTTCGCACTTTTCATTTACACACACACACACACACTCTCACACATGCATACACACATTGTATCATCTAGTAAAATGCATTTCTATTTGATTAGCAAATTTTATATTACATTTCTTGGAACTTTTTTCGCTATACTTAATACTTATATACAAAAATATGTAAACATTTGAAAATAATACGCAACTATTTTGAGACAATTTTATGTTTTCCATGCTAAGATTTTACAACTGCTCTGTACTTCAGTTTTTACGTTCCCAAATCGTTTTTTTTTTTTTACGATTTTATTTATTATATATAATCAAAGGCGAAATCTGTGCTAAAAAATAAAAATATTTACATTTGTCAAAAATTTTTTTTTACTTTTATGGTATGTTTCGAATATTGTTAAGTTAAAGCAATTTTAAATTAACTTGTTGTTTCTTAATAGCTCTAAAAATGTATAGCTTAAGTATATAGATACGCTAGACGCTAGATGGCGGCAGCATTAACAACAGCTATTTTGTGTTAGCGCGCACATTTAATCAGCTCTATTCGAGATTGGAAAGAAATCTAGCCCAAGAATCCCGCAGTAAGCTATCAGAAAATACTAATCTATAGCTGGTTATGATAACCTGTCTTACACATTGCTAAAACCTTGAAAATAAATTGACGAAATGCGTTAAATTTAATCTTAACTGAATGAATTGTAATGATAACGTTTAGTCGTTAAATTTTTTTTTGATTAGTGCCCTACTTTATCGAAAAATGTCTTAAAATTATCAAATTTGGTTTGATTTTTATTAATCGTAAAGTAATTGTGATTTTATTATAGACACAAGCATGAACTGCGAGTTGTGCTTATCTCAAATGTGTTTGAGACGTCCATAATGTTAAGATTAGCTATATCGAAAAATGGAGCTGTATACTTATCCAAGTACTATAAATTAAAAAAACAGACATCGCAAATTCTTATACCAGGTAGAGAAAAGATAGCGTGTATTTAACCAATGCAGAAATAGTATTTAGTATGTGTAATAGGTGGGTCAAAATTTTTGCGGCAAAGGCGCAAAGTTATTTTGGATCTATGAGTCAAACCAAGAAACATTGCCGAAGCAATCATAGCACTAATTTAAATTTCGATACTACCAGAAGAAGACGCTAAAATGCACGATAGCGCGCTCTATCTGCACTCAAAAATAAAAAGCAAATCTCAAAAGAAAGAGTTGGAACCAAAATGATAATGAACATTTTGAATCATTCTTTCGTGGGCCTAACATTGCTTAAACCATAAAAAGAATTTTTCAATAGAATTTTTCGGCTTCCTCGCTGCCTTTTTTTATTTTTTGATTTTGAAAAATCAGACAGGATTAAAATTTTAACTCCCAAAATGCTCCAGGTAAGACTTAGAAATAATTAGGGTGTTTACTTAGTCGGGCGGAAATGCAGTAATTTAGAAATGCAGATATGAGCAAAAACAACTTACAATTGAAAAATTGTGTATTTTTGCACGATATAAAAACTATATAAAAAGCGCCGTGTAATTTTTTTGATATTAAGGGTATTCACGTTTGATATTAAGTTGAGGAGTTGCAAAGTTGCGCAAAAACTCAACAGACTAAAGCGTGACTTTATGCTTCTAGGTTAGTTTATGAGTTGAAAGGTCGGCTTTGGTGTTGATACTTACCAATAATATTTGAAAATCCGCTTACTTAATGTGATTAAAATTCACACTGTTTGCTTTTACTTTGCCGCTCTTCAACATAACTCATTTAAATGACTAAAAAATCCCAAATGTTACGATCGACTTGAAAGTAGAATAGAGTCTGGCTTGAGGAACAGAGGAGAATTGAAACGAGCCCTACATATCATCTATTATTGGTCATTACAACCGGTTCACGGTTGAGGCTCATGACCATTAGGTGAATATAAGTAGTCGGCCTTGACCGCGGAAATTATCCCCCGCCAAAGGTTCCGATCTTGTGCCTGCCGGCTTCAATGGGTGATCCTAAGGTAACGAAAATCCTCCATTGCCTGGTCTTCCCATCACAGAGGCGGGCGACCCTGTTGGTCGACGTCCATCCAGTGACTTTCGCTTGAATACATTTTTAGCTAGAGCATTCTAATCCATGCGATTGACATTCCAAAGCATGCCCAAGACGTTATAGGTGCATGCGTCTGACTACATACAGCTCGTGATATTCAAATTTTCATTGGTAAGAAATTGTTTTACGAAGACAGCAACCAAAACCAGCCACCAAAACATTGCCTTACGGCATACACCCCCATGATCTCCCTGCTTATTAAGTTGTTGCAAATGTCCTCAAATTTTCAATCGAACTGCAAGCGTGAATACCCTATTTATGTCTGCTGCTTGTACTTTAATAGAAACTAAACAGATGTTTGTAAACGAACATATATAAAGTATATAAAAGTTGTTTTTTTTTTAATAAAAGAAATTTATATTTCTGTGCATACGTAATACATTGAGCAGCGGTGGCAACTTACAAGGGGTGGTAACCTTTCCCTTAAGATTAAAAAATAACCTAACCCGCAGAGGCGGGCGACCCTCGTCCATCCAGAGACTTTCACTCGAATACTTTTTTAGCTGGAGCATTCTCAGCCATGCGAACAACGTGCTTAAGACAGGTAAGACGTTGTAATTGTGTGCGTCTGACTAGGTCAGTATTACCGTAAACTTTATACAGCTCGTGATATTCCAGTTTTCATTGGTATGAAATTGTTTTACGATGCCTTTGCCTTACGGCATGCACCCCATGATCTCCCTGCATATTAAGTTGTTGCAAATGTCCTCAACTTTTCAATTGAACTGCAAGCGTGAATACCCTATTTTATGTCTGCTGCTTGTAGCTTAATAGAAACTAAACAGATGTTTGTAAACAAACTTATGTAAAGTATATGAAAAGTAGTTTTTTTTAAAGGCCAATACGCAGCATACAAAACTTCATATAAAAAAAGTCCCAAATAATGGGATGCGTATGGGCCTTAAATAAAAGAAATTTCTATTTCTAAACAAAAATTCTAAACGTTATTATCTACGAAAAAAAAACGATTTTTAGAACGATTTAAAAAATAAGTTATTTTTTATAATTATTCAATCAAAAAACCTTTTTTTTATTGCTTTAAGTGTCTGGTGTTAAAGTAAATGGCGTGACGTTACTACTTCTATTAACAAATTTTCGTTAATATTTATTTTTTTCAAACAATTTATTTCAAGAAAAACTATTTATTATTGCAATATTAATAACTTTCATGAAAAAATATTTCACTTGTTGAAAAAATATACATAATATAATGATAAAAAGAAGAAGCTCTTATTTATACCAAAATAAGAACTTTTTAGTTTTAATTAATTTTTATTAGGCCATGGTCCATAGAAATAATGAGCCATAGTGAAACAAATTTTATAATTTATTCGAATAAATAAATAATAATTCCGCATCGAACAGATCATTTTCAAACAAGTATGATTTTTTTTTTTTTTTGATTTTATCTTAGGCTTTTATGCACACAGGTGTACAATTTTTTGTCTCGATACCAGTATTTCGTTCATCCATCCAGCAGAAATGCTCGCATAGCTCCTCGGTAGTCAATGGATTTGAATCTTTAGGTCCTTGCAAACAACCACGTTCACATATATCTTTTGTAGCAAAGCAGTTTTTATTGTTGGGGTGTCCACAAGCATTAAAACTTCTGCAGGTTTGAGTTTTTCCATCAAAAAAAAAGGCAGGAAATCTCTTAGATTTTATTTCAAGACATGGACGCCATACTTCCGAGCGGCACATATCCTTTAGAGAATGGTCCATCTTATTTTTATCTTCATCGCTAAGACCCGTGGAGCCTAGCCACAACAGCGCGTAAATTATGACCGAGAAATATCTTATCATTTCGAACGATAGAACCAAAATGAGGCGGGAAGTAGCTTAATAGACTAATAATTAAAAAAGCACGTTATTTGTCATACTTGTTTCAACTTATTGGATCTTATTAAGCGTGTCTATGGAAGTAACTATAATGCCATGGCGTATTAGTTACGGAAGCTTGTTCCTTATGTAAATACCTATTAAATTTAAGTTTTAAGATTACAAACTGGTTCCAAATGAAACTTTTTTGGTTAAAGGGGTCTACGCAGTGGGATATCCCAAATGGGATTTTTTTTCCAAATGGGAAGTTTAGTCATTCCGCGCGAAATATTTCGAGCTGCGTATAGGCCCTAAAGTTACAAAAATGAAGCTTTGTATTTAAAACTTGGCACAGACTCTTTTTATAATTGTTATCAACAAATTTTTCAATATATTCCAATATCGTTCGGTTTTAGTAAACGATGGCAGTCTCATTTTTTGCATTGCAGAGTTTCTAAATTGTTTGAGGCTATGTCAGAGCCCTGGGGTGATCCCAAAAACATATATGTAATAACACGGTCTAACATCCGAAACAGGAAATCGAAGTTTAAGCATAATTTAAAAAAACGAAATAAATTTTTTTTTCGATATCGTCATGTTACATGTTTTTGGTGTCGCTAAATCCGAATTCAATATTCAAAAATCATCTCCACGGCAGGTTTCGTGCTTAACCTTCAAAATATCTCGTTTTAATGGAGATTATTTCCAGTTCAGTTACAGCTTAAACATTTAGAAAGCAAACTCTGACCTCCGCAGCTAGGCCCGTCGAGAGGGGTGGGAGGGGAGGATTTCCCCCGGTCCCGGAGTTTTCGCAAGTTTTTGTAATTTCTGTCATACTGTCGTGGTTCAAGTTAAAGATGTAATAGAGTGGCCGGTACATTTTCCCCCCGGTGCTGTAATACTTTTTATATGCTTTAAAAAATTTCTGTCTGACCTTTTCGAACATTTTTCAAAATTAAAAATTTGTAGTTTGCTTTTTATAGAATAGAATTTAGCAACGCGGTATTCTCTACCTGGCGTAAGAGGCCCCTAAAAGAGAACTAGTCAGATACAGGCATACTTACCATCACATTAAGCCTGTGGCTTATTTTTAACATCTTAAAGATCTTCCAAAGATCAGTGTTTGCGATTGGTTCCCGAGTCTGGAGACAGCCGCCGGTGTAAAAAGAAAGTCCATAACTAACAAATATCCATACACAAGTGCCAAAAACCTCACCTTTTTTAAATTCAAAAATAAGCAACGATGACATGATCTAGGATCGGAAAGCCTGCAGACGAATGCTGAGATCGCATACCCACACCTCAAGAGGAGCATAAGCAAGTCCGAAAAGAGGTAAACAAGAGTTTGGGGGAAGAAGAAAAAGTGTCAAAAGCAGATAATGATTTTAGATGCGGTTCATCCTACAAAAAGTCAAATAACAAAATTTTTTGAAATTATTGAAAACAAACATTTTTGAATTTTTGATATTTATGGAAGCTGATTTTGAAAATATATTCTCTGAGCCTTTTAACTAAGTTAACTTTAGGGATAGTCCCTTCGAACAAGAATGTCTTTTTGCACGATCCCATTTTCATACATTACACTTAAGTCCCACCTATAATGGCTTTTAGGCCCTTCAAAAGATTATAAATGATTTGGCTAACGATTGAGTCATGACCATATGTCCATTTAGATAGGTGTCGAAGATCACAAAAACCAGGGACAAACCAAATATAAGTCAAGAAAGCACTCTCTCTGCATTCAAGCTACGCTTGTTTGATCATGACGATAACCGATCCTCTGAAAATTTCTCAGATAAAACAATAAAAAATACCTTGATGCATTCCAAATATTTATCTTTTGTAGAAAATCCCCACTGTCTGTTTCATCAACAAATAGTCGATCACAACACATATATACACATTTAGATATTTTCATTATACCACACCTTTACTTAACTATAGCGTCGCAAATTTCTGAACATTCTCTACGAGAATCAAAAAGGGTTATCATTGCCCCCAAAGCCATTTATCTGACGTAGGGATCGTACATGGACAATCATTCCCTTAATTGAGAGTCCAACTGGTCACAGATTCTTGCATTGTAACTAAAATAAAAATATAAATTCACCTTATATGGGCGGTGGGAGTGGGCGTGGTCTTAACGGTCTGAAATTTATATTAGTTCTTATATATATATATGTCATTACAAACAACTATACCAAATTTCGTGTCTGTAACTTTATTTTACGAATTTATGCCAAAAATGTCGCGTTCTGGCCCAACGTACTTTGCGACTAAAATTTTAAAACGCTTGTTATTAATATTAAAAAAATAATTCGATTGTTTTTACCATTCGGTTTTTAAAATGTATAGAAGAAGAATAGCGCAGATTGCCAAAGACTTCATAATGTATGGATAGCTTTCAAGTCTTCGAACTGAAACAAATATAGTTATATGCTTCTTTTTTATAGAAATTTTAACACAAACATGCAATTATCGCGTTACACAACCATTTCAAACTGATTCTATGGATTGTAGTAAAAATTTAATTTCTGATTTTTCAGCTTAATAGGTTATCTCAGCAACGTACTTTTAAGTAAAATTTTTCTATTGTAATACACAGAGCTATATTTTTTATTGACTTTTTTTTATTTTACATTCTTCACTTTCTGGTCCAGAGTCAAACCGTAAGGATTTTCAACACAGTCGCCATAAATAAACGTCTTAATAATTTTTTGATATTCTTAGATTCTATTTATGCCAATTTCAAGTCTAACATAGTTAATGAATAAATAGTATAAAAAAGTATGAAACAACCAAAAGTAGCATCGAATCTTGAACGATATGCTTAGCCCAAGCTAAAAAAGTTCAGGTCTTGCTTAAATGTTTTGATGTCTTGATGCATGTTTCGCGACTGAAATTTCGGGAATGCTAGAACCAGATCGAGCTAAAAATTTTTCTTCTGCCACGCCTCTTACCATCGCCGAAAAATTCCCAAACGCTATGTAAAGATACAAATTTCCAGCTTGTGGATAATAAACTCAAAGGTATTCAGCTTAATAACAAACCGTAATTATAAGTGGGCTGACGCAGCAAAAAACGGATGAAAACGTATGTTAAGTGTTCCCAATTTCACCAAAATGAATCGTTTGTTTGGTCGTTTTCTGAATGCACGGTTGAATGTCTTCTTTCTTTTAGTCCTTTAGCACCAATTGAGGAAAATAGGGCCCTTTAAAAGATGTAAACATTTTAGGTTTGAAACAATTTCTTGATATCTTACATTCTATTTACGGCCTGATTCTTCAGGTTAAATAGTTATTGATAACTATTTAAATTTTTTTTTTTCCGGGTTTAACCTAAAAACAGCATGCACAACTCAAATCGAAATGTCTTGCATAAAAAAATTTTCATATCTTGCTTAAATGTATTATGTCTTGAGGCCTATACGCAGAATGAAAAATTTTCAAATGGGATATCCCAAATGGGATATCCTAATGAGCCAGATTTCAGAATGCGAAGACCTCTTCCAATCAAAGCGTATACGCCTTTGCATAAAAAAAGCTTCTAGTTGTTAGCCAAGACTTTCCCTCGAAAAGTAATAAGTGAATAGCTAACAATAGATTTGTATAGGGAAATACGTGTAGATTGTCGACAGAAAAAAGAATTCCGGATGTGGAAGGAGTAAATGAAACCGAATAAAATTTATTCAGTTTGGCTTTTTTGGCCTTTGAGCCACGTCTGCGACAAGACACTGCCAAGTTCGGAGAAAGAGTCCACTTCTTTCGATGCCTCATTCCTATTAAAAATCGTCATGGCTGTTGGCGTTCACTTTCAAGTACCTTTGTTTTCCCAATCCATCCCCAGACCTGCGTACTGGCTACTTGACTAGATCGTCCAGTTTATCGGCTTTCATATTGCATTAGCTCAAAAAGGAAAATCAGACATCATCGGCGTACCTAAAACTTCCAAGAAAGGCTTTAAAGTCAGGATGCCTAAGAATTGTCCATCTAGTTTATTAGCCAAGATTTCGTCGATGGCGAATAGAAACTAAGACTCAGTGAAACAATCATAATGTGCCTTTATTAAATTGATAAGGCTCAGGGGAATTTCAGCTTTATGCAACTTATTCCAGATGGATGAGCGATGAACACTGTCGAAGGCTGTGCGGAAATCGATGAATGATGCTGATATGGTCTATGCAAGAGCGGTTTGTTCTGAAGTTTGCCTGTTGTTTTCGGATGGCATTGTGTCTAGTGTGGCATTTATACGCTTTAGCAGAATGGTAGTGAGAACTCTGGAAGGTATGGACAGCAACATAATACCTGTGTAGTTCCTGCATAGTGAAAGGTCGCCGTTTTTCGGGATTTTCACTATGGTGCCTTAAAAACAGGCTGAAGGAGTTGGAGATGGAATGCCGTCACTCCCAGGAGCCTTCCCTGACTTAAGACTCTTGATAGCTTCGGTTATTTCTCTGATAGAAGGTTGGGGCTTAAAAACGAGGCTGAGGAAGGATTGGTGATCTCTGTTCAACAGCTCCGGAAAATGCTCACGGCAGCGGTTGAC
This sequence comes from Chymomyza costata, assembly GCA_018150985.1. Taxonomy (NCBI): domain Eukaryota; kingdom Metazoa; phylum Arthropoda; class Insecta; order Diptera; family Drosophilidae; genus Chymomyza; species Chymomyza costata. The sequence goes on along the minus strand of JAECWU010000099.1, from coordinate 130,594 downwards.
TTGTTCATCTGTTGTGTACAAAGGAAACGCCTTGTTTAGATTTTATCGCGTGTTCCCTTCTAAAATTTGAATTTAGAATGAATGTACTCTATACTCCCAATTCTGTTTTTACACGGTTTTCAAATAAAACGGTCTAAAATAATAATTTTTTATTTTCGATTTAGCACGATTAAAAAAAGCTGATTGAAAGAAAAATATTGCTTTTAGCCTAATATAGTAGGGAATAGGGAATTCCCATTTTTAGTTTATTTTCATAGCAGCTAAAGGATTTTCTTCATGCTTTTTTTTAAGCGGTTTTTCTTCAATTTGTTGTTTAATTATTAATTTATATATATATATATAAATTTTAGGAATCTATCTAAATGTTAAAGTTCAGACAATGAACCTATTGTTCAGAAATTATGCAAAAATTAAAAGCTTCTATTAAAAACGTGAGCCGAAAAATTTTCATTGAGCTCAATTCCTTCTTTTAATTACGAAAAAACTCAGCTTCTTACAAGCTGGCTTTTTGATAATATTTTTATAATTTAATGCTGAAAATTATTAAATTGTGTGAGGTTTAAATAAGTCGCAAAGAAAATTAGACTTCTTTAAATAATTTACTGTAGAGCATACAATAAATGCTCGTAAATATTATAGAAACACGGGCCGAATTGGGACGAGCGGTATGACATTTAACAAGCCTCAGCATGGGACGATATTTATGTATATTTTTTTAAAATTCATTTCCCGATCCTGAATTTCCTTATTAGATAGCATTTAAGACCCACCGCATTAAAACTGTGTAGTCGCTTCCAAACCACTGTGCATCTCAAACTGTTTCTACAAAAAATCAACACACATACGCAGTGTTGCCACCAAACGTCAGCAGAAAAGAAAACCAGGACGTTACGTTATTCATAATGTCTGTTTCTTTGAAGCTCATTTCCCGATTCAAAATACATGGCATTTAAAACCTACCTACCTAACCTAAAACTGTGCAGTTGCTTCCAAACCACAGTGACTCTAAAACTGTTGCAAAAAACACACATACGCAGTGTTGCCACCAAATAAACTGCCAAACGTCAGCACAAAAGAAAACCAGAGAGCCAAGCATCCAAGCGCATGCCCCAAAAACAAAAGAGGGGGCTGTTAAGGCCAGAAATTCCTTTAGTATTGTTTCAGTTTGTCAAAACGCTTCGGACCGAACGAACTGAATACGCAACAAAAGGTGGCGCCGCCGCAGCACGCACCACACGCAAACGCAACAAAAAAAAAAAAAAAAAAAGAGAACGGGGCAACGCGCTAAACGGCAAAATTATAGTCCAGTAGTTTTAGTTTTGGATTTATTCCTCCCTTTTTTATTTTGATTTTTGGTTAAGTTTTAAACATTTCATTTCGTCATTTCGTTTGGTAAAGTTTTTGTTTAGTTCGGGGCGTTATGGATTCGTTTTTGGCAGCGCGGTAAAATCTCGATGCAAACGAAACTAGGTGAGCAGCAGCAAGTGAGCAGTGAAAAAAAAAAAATAGAATTTGTACAATTGATTGTATATGTGTGTGTGTGTATCTGTGTGTATACGTGCAGCAGTGTGTGTGTGTGTTTTATTACATATACAAAAGATTCAATGTAATGCAAAGCAGTAAAAAAAGTTAATTTTAAAGTTGAAAACTTGGCATAATCCACAAATCCAAAACAATAATGAAAACTTCTACAAAACGGAAAAATCGATGCGTGCGCCTTTTCACTACACACACACACACACACGCAAGTTAGTGAGTTAGTGTGTGTACACGCCACGCCAACAGCAGCGAGCAACTTCACACCACAACAACCTGCCACAAGAGCCCTACAACGTCCCTGTCTCCCGCTCTACAGACCCTTACTGCCTCACTGGAGCACCCGTACTTGCTACAACAATGCTGCCACAGCTACTTACTACACATACTACATACAACTTACAACACTCCTGACCTACTCCTACTCCTGCGTATGTGAACTGGCACACATGTGTGTGTCTGTGTGTGTGCGTGTGTGTACAGGATGTTGTGGGTGTGTTTGTGTGAGCAAAGGAAATTTGGTATAAAAAGCAAACATGTAGCCCGCAAGACGAAAAAAAAAAACTCATTTTAAATGGCTTCCAAAAAATTGTTTAGCTTTGAAGTTGTTTTTTTTTTTTTTTCTAAAGGCTCATCAAAAGTGCATTAATTAAACCCACACCCTATCAAAAAATATTTAATAAACTTATTATAATTAAAAACGCGTGGGATGGCGGGAAGAACTGTGCCTTAAATACACACAAAAGCATAATAATTGAAAAAGAGTTTCCATAGAAAAACGAAATAATAATTAAGAGCAAATATTTTTATATGCGCTAAAATATGGCCGTATAATGTTCAATATCAAACAAAAGATTTGCCGAATCACTAAATAATGATTATCTTGAATTATATATACTCTTCAAAAGTATGAAATAGGTTCACTCATAAAGTTTGACTGGAGCAAACGGGCGGACTCCTGAGATTTATTTCAAATTTTGTTTGGCTGCTTACCCTCTACTAAGGTCAGACTGACGGACCTTAGAGGGTCCAGTTCTACTTTCATTAAACCATTTCACTTTAATTTTTATTTTATTAAGAACAACTGCACCATCTGGCTCCACTTAGCTATTTAAAGCTGAGTTTTACAGACCGACACACACTTCCGGCACGTTCTAATTTTAAAATTCGCCTAAAACTTGCGGATTCAAATTCGCTTAAAAAATGTGAAAATAGTGTAATAATAACGAGATAGTGGAATAGCAAATCCCCAAAGTTTGAATTAAAGCCAATATAGGACATGAGGGAAATTGCTTTTTAATTACCTTCTCAGCAGTGCCGGAGAAACTTCGATGTTGGCCAACATCGATGTTTTCGATATTTTGTATCCTCGATATATCGATGTTTCGATACATCGAAGTACATGTGGCGGCCATTTTTTTAATGCTTAAATTAATTCAGAGTGGGCCATCTATTGGTTTGGTTATATAAGTATTTTCAAATAATTCAACTGGCAAAGCTTGAATCTAAGTTTTCGACTTTAAAATATTGTCAAAGTGCCAAAATTGAGTCAACCCTACTATTTCGGATCTTTTGAGATTTGTTTTTTTTTTTTCTAAAAAAGCGAAAAGTGTCTGCGACGTGGATGCCGTTGATTGCCCATATTTTGTCCGTAATGGGATTTGCTCGATAATCTAAAATAAAAATATCGATAATCGAAAAAAATAAAAAATATCGATGTTACTTCCAGCACTACTTCTCAGCTTTACTTTTAATTAAAAAAATTACCTTAAGCAACCGGGTAGAAACTAAAGATTTATTTAAGATTTTGTTTAGGAAGGCTAGTCTTTTTTCGGTCAGACTGTAAAAGACTGCTATAAGTAGGTTTTATTCTTCTTTAAATGACCAACTTTTCTCGAATTCAAAGAAGTGATTAAGAATTTGATTTTGGGAATATGCGTTCTGTTGTTATTTTCGACGGTTCCACGTTTCTCTCAAGACATTTTTTGAAACCAATTTTACACATAACCTTTTGAAGTTTAGGTTAAACCTGCGAGTTTAAATTCTCTAAAAAAAAGTAAGAAAGAAATAAATCTCTTTTAGTAGAAGCACATTTAGCAAAAAATTTTTAAAAATTTTTTTTTTTTTTTTTTTTTTTTTTTTTTTTTTTTTTTTTTTCTTCTTTATATTTTTTTAAAAAAATAAAAAAAAAAAAAATTTCTTCAAAAAAAACAAACGGTTTTTAAAGCAGGTTTGCTTTGCCAAAATAAATCCTGTAATCGATATGATGTTGACTGTTCTGGAATCATAATAATAATAATTTCCCTGACTGACTATTTAGTCAGTCGCCATTGGGCGGAGCATTGGGTATCTCTATTAATAACTGTTCAAAGAGAACAGGGACCTACAGTTTAAAGCCGAATCCGAATGGCGGTGTCTTGAACTAATAGAGATTTTCTTGAGCAAATAGCGTCTTTGAGCTAGCGATGCCAGTGCTAGGCAAATGTACCAGTGCTACTGCGGGGATTCGAACCACCGACCATCGGGTTGCAAAGCAAGTACGCTACCACTACGCTACCGACGGTTCTGGAACCATAGTTTACTAAATAATTTTATATTTCGAATTTTTTCTTTAGCTGGGTTTTTGTATATATTTTCCACAAACTGTTGTATCCTGAGAGAATCATAATAATTTCTCTGAGCCCATAGATGTTATTAGACCCTGTACTTATTCCTGTACATATTGTACATTGAACCACGTAATAAAATTGAGAATTCAGAGACTAGATTGACGATCAACGCACATATCTAAAGATAAGAGCCTTAAGAGTTTCGTTTTAAGCTATAGGTGAGTCTCAAAGAAGGATTTTGGAAAATTGCAAAACAGTCGGGGTGAAATGGCGGGTCGAAGTTTTGTATTGGATGCTATTTTTTTTCACCAAATCGACATACAATGTGGCACATGTATTTTTTTTTGGAATTAAAGCAAAGATAGGGAATCACTATAAGAAAAATGCCATTGAAGGTGAAAAAACGTCGATAAATTTAAATACCAAGCATAAGCGAAGCTGGCAGGAGGCGGAGCCACCCAGCTCAAAAAAAAATTTGTGTTTACTTTTTAACTATACATCTTATAATTATCTTTTTGTATGTTAAAGGCTCAACGGCTCATTTCAACCAATTCTCAAAAAAAATTGCAATACCAAAGTTCGATGCGTTGAATTTCAAGCAGCTTTGCAACCCTGATTTAAAGGGTATATTTAATTTAAGGAAAACATAATTTTAACTTCATTGTCGTTTAGTGAGTTTTTTATTAGCCATTATTTATTTTTGAGTCATTCTCCTATATAGAGGTTAGGCTTTTATGCACAAACTAAGGTTATACTTATTTTAAAATTAAAATTGAAAAAAACTTCAAAAATTTCAAAACACTCCTATATAGAGGTTAGTCTTTTATGCACAAACTAAGGTTATACTTATTTTAAAATTAAAACTAAAAAAAAATTCTAAATTTCAAAACAGAAAATCTTTTTATTATATATTGATGTATAAAATCTGGTCTAAAGACTCCCAAAGTGCAAAAAAATGTAGAATTTTTTAAGCCCTAAGGCGAGCTTTTTTGACAAAAAACAAAAGCTGACGGTATTAAAGGTAAACCTAGAGCAATTTTTCTACTATTGAGAATAAAATTATTATTTTTAGTCTTTTTTTTTATTTAAGACAGATATTCTAAGGATGTTTAGAATGATTTTAAGAACGATTGCGCATACCAAACGTTTTTCAGACTGAAATTCTTAGTGTGAGAATTTATAGAACGATTTTTTAAAGATTTTAAGACAAAATTTTAAATTTGGAAATGATTATTTTTTTTTGGAGAAGATGCTCTAAAAAAGCATTGTAAGAACATTAAACTAAAACGCTGAGTTAATTTACGAAGAAAAATTAATATAAATTCGAAATTAAATTAAAATAGTTTTTTTTTTTTTGAAAGTACGGTCATTCTAGAAGCCTTCGAGCCAATAATATATATTTAAGACAAAATTTGAAATTCGGTAATGATTATTATTATTTTAAGCAGATGCTCTCAAAAAGCATTTTAAGAAAATTAAATTTAAATGCTGCGTTAATGGAGAGGAAAAAATGACTATAAATTTTCATGTAAAAAATTTCGTTTTGAACAAATTCAAAATTAAATGAAAATGTTTTTTTTTTTTTGAGGCACGGTCACTCTAGAAGCCTGCTAGCCATGTAGAAGAAAAATTAATATAAATTCGAAACTTAATTAAAATATTTTTGTTTTTTTTTTTTGAAGGTACGGTCACTCTAGAAGCCTTCTAGCCAATTATATACATTTAAGACAAAATTCGAAAATAATTTTTATTATTTTAAGCGGATGCTTTCAAAAAGCATTGTTAGAACATTTAATTTAAATACTAAGTTAATGGAGAAAAAAAATTTATATAAATTCTCAAGTAAAAAATTTCGTTTTGAACAAATTCGAAATTAAATTAAAATGTTTTTTTTTTTTGAGGTACGGTCACTCTAGAAGCCTTCTAGTCATATTTACTTAAGGTTTTGTTTGAACAAAATTGAGATGCTTAGAACGATTATATAAAGATTTTAATGCACGATCCTTAATTCCGAAATGTTTACTATGATTTAAACAAGATTCTCTCAAAAAGAAATTTAATATTAATGCTGAGTTGGAGAGTATTCTTTGCTTAATTTAAGTAAAATAAGGAAAGAAACATTAATACAAATTCCAAAGTGAAAACAATTTCGTGTATATAGTCTAGAATGAACGTTTCGCTCATTAAATTTTTCATTCAGGAAATTATCATACATGGATTGAGCCTTGTATGAATATATTTTAATCGACAAAAATCAATTCCCAAAAAAAAGCGATTACATGAACGTATTTGCTATACTTTTTGTATATCCATATTAAAAAAGAAATAGAAAACTTGGAAGAATTAACTTTAAAATATATATAATTTGTTTCCGTTTTTTCACTATGTGGTGCATAAGGTAGCTACCCAAAAAAGAGTATACCTCAAAGCAGTTCTTATTTAGCAACTCCTTCACGTAATAATGGATTTTTTCTAAGCACGTGCTGCCAAAAACACATTGTGCCAAATTTTAATTTCTCAGTCCCAAACTTTCCAGACTAGGTCACCTAGAAACAAACAGCAAGGCATGCAGTTGTAAAACCTCCCCCGCATTCCGCATACTTTACAATAAACTTTATGTGCGCTACGTTACGTCTCCTTTGATAAGTTACAAACTTCTTGGCCACTTTATGATACTTTTCCAAACGCAAAGTGTAGTTAATGTGCTTTGTGTTGGAGCACACAAAATTTCCATTGTATGGGATTATGGCACGAGCGCTTGATATAGACAATTAAGCCATGTAGTATGTATATGACCAAGCGTTTTGGATGTGGGTTGCCAGCACAGTAGTGGGCCACTGTATGTTAACATAATCGTTAGCATTAATTGTAAGCCCCAAAAAGTGGCTGAGTTAGTCGCCACGTCGCAGCCAGCACATCATTATGTATGTATGTATATGAGCCCCAAGTGCGCGCCACCCTTAACTGCCCGTATAGCTCTGGAATCCTACCCAAAACCGCAAAACCAAAAAAAAAATGAAATTTAGTGTAACCGCAAACGCTGCTGGTCTGTACTACCAGTGCTCAGCAAAAAAATTGTTTTGTTTGTTTTGTTTATAAATCTCATGTTCTTCAATTTTATTGCGTTGATTTTTAGCCGGGTTCGGGGCCGGCATTGTACGCGCTTTGCGCTACAAATAAACAAACCTCCTCGAATTATCGATGTACAGACATACCTACTTAGTAAACTCTATACATAGTACTACAAATATGTACAATGGACGGAAGGAAGTACGGGGAGTAGCTTTGGCAGCAGCTGTACACATAAAAATAAAAGCCAGCCAAAGCAAAAAACAACACACAGCAGACAAATAGACTGACATTTGGGCAATCTACTTGCTACAGATAGACAGATAGACACACACTCATCCACATTCAAGTCCATATGCACATCCACATACACATTCGCACACACTCACTTCAGCTTTTTGGGCCTGTTGCTTGCTCACTTCAAGAGCATGTGAAATGTGTGTGTGTGTTGGTTGAAGTGTTGCGTAGGGGTTTTGGTGGGAACTAGGAAGCGACTATGGGGCAGCAGGCGCGGACCAGGGAACGCTTCTGTAGCATTGTAAACAATGCAGCGTTAAAACTAAATATTGTTTAAGAACAAATATTTGCTTTTCAGCAAATCACGACGGTTGCCATCGTTTTTGAATTGCTTTCATTTTTTTTCCACCGAAATAGGGTATATACAGTTTTTCGTAAAGTATTCCAACTTAAGCACGGTGGAAAGTGTGTCATGCAGGTTTGAGTGTTAATTTTGATTTCCCAAGTTCATACTCGTGTGAATAGAAATGGGAAAAATGTTTAAGAAAGCAAGATTTTCCGAATTTCGCTTTTTAATAAAAATATGTGAAATTTAAAATAAATTTAGGGCTGATGTTGTTAAATATTTGTGGAAATTATTTTTAGTGTTCACTTTGTCTGGCATTATGGCAAAATGGTATACCTTTAGGGCCTTTTTTAATATTTACAAAAAGGATATTGTAAAAAGTAAGACAGAAACGTTATAAAAAGAGATTGTATTAGAATTACATACTAAAAAGATGGCGTACATTAAAGTCGGGCGCGGACGACTTTGGGATACCCTGAACACTGCTTACAATAATATCGGGTATATAGCTTAAGAACACCAAAAGACATTTGAGAACAACCAAAAACAGACGAATAATTTTGAACCAAAAATGTTTTTTTGACCGATGGTTAATATGGATTTGTACAATGCTTGGGTACTCTAAAAAACTTTTTAATACCAAATTTGGTTACGATAACTTCATAAACAAACGAAATACAATGCGGCATCGATTTTCTTTTTTCTTTCTGATGAATTTTTATAGAAATTCGATATACTCAAACAGTTTTTCATAGTCCCCGGACTATGCCGCTTTAAGTATTTATCGATGACTTCTTAATGAACAACAACAGCACCAATCTAAATTTAAAACAATTAGTTAGTTAGTTTACATGTTTTATTTATTCTATTATATAAATATTATTCCTACCTTTGCAAAAACGCGCACTATTTCCTCTGGCTTCACTGAAAGACACTATCGATATTCAGAAAAAACAATCGATAGTATCCGAAAAATAAAACTATCGGTACTATCGATAGTGCCATCGATAGTATCCCACCTCTATTGCTTACTTCGTTACTTGTGTATTCTTGCCTTTAGGCCAAAGTAAACACGCCAAGTATGTTTCTCATAAATAGTATATTCATTTATTTTTGCTCCTGGGCCAAAGTGAACAGCCCAAGCAAGTTTTTGCGTTTTTTGAGCCTGTGCCCATGCGGTCAATGTTATACCAAAATGAATGAAAATCCGTCGTACAACCGTACTTCCCTTCGTGCGTCTATCCGTCTTTATGAACACGTAGATTTCGGAGAACACAAGCGCTAGAGACACAAAACTTTACCAATAGTTGCGCATAGTCCCTCTTTTGATTTTAAATAAGAAAGCTATAAAAATTGCTTAAAATTTACGAAAGCATAAGTAAAAATATGAATTTACTCTTATAAAAAAAATTATATTATTCATTAGGAAACAGGTCACAGGGCATCCCACCGTCAGGCATGTGTTAACAAGATAAATTTAAAAAAAATTTTCAGTAAGATCTAGTACATGAAATCGCTTGAGGCGTCCAGTGTTAATAATATTTTCCTCAAGATTAATGTGTATATTTACAAATCTATAATCACTACTAGAATTAAACGCAGTACTTCAATTTATGACAGAGAAGATTTTAGACTCAGCGAACTTGGCTAAGAAAACGTCTAAAGAAAGTAACTGCAAACATTAAAAAGTCAAAGATGATGCAAAAAAAGATAAATAGGTATAATTAACGCAAACAAATAAAAGACTACAATCTCTTCAAGTAAACACTCTTTCCAACATTTACTCAAAATACCTTCTCTAAATATACATAGATTAAAATTAAGCAAATTTATCTTTTCACATTCTCTCCTAAAGGTAGTGTTTTAAAAAAGATGTTGACTTAGGAGAGTTTCTTTTCGGTTCGCAAAAGAAAAATGTGTTTAACTGCTCTGCGCCACTTTATAGAAATTCCTGTACTTGGATATTTCCAAATCTTTGCAATAATTCAGTTAATAAAGTTTTTTCAGAATAATAAACAGGAAAAACATTAAATAAGAAATTAGAAAATTTTAATAAATTGAAAACATTTTTTTTATATTCCTTAATTCTTGAGATTCTTTTTCTGTAACGTAAACAATTTTTGTCTTTGTTAATTAGTTGTCTGATTGCTGCTTAATGGCGTAAGCCAGTTATTGTCGCTAGATGGCGCAAGAAAGTTGTTGTCGCTAGATGGCGTAATCTTGCTATTTTGTTGTGATAAAAATGTTTTTTTTCCCTCGGCGTACTCCGGCCAACTATTATTTGTGTGCTTGACGCCAGATGGCGTAAGCCAGTTATTGCTGCTAGATGGCGCAAGAATGTTATTACTGCTAGATGGCGCAAGCAAGTTGTTGTCGCTAGTTAGCGCAATATTCAGATTTTTTTGTGGTAAAAATGTGTCTTTTGCTTTGGCGTCTTCTCGGCCATCAATAAATTGCCTGGTTGACGCTAGATGGCGTAAGCCAGTTATTGCCGCTAAATGGCGTTAGAAAGTTGTTACCGCTAGATGACACAAGCAAGCTGTTATCGCTAGATTGCGCAATCTTAAGATTCGCTTATGTTCAAAAGGTTTTTTTTTGTTGGTGTCCTCCCGGCCATCAATTATTTGTCTGATTGACGCCAGATGGCGCATTCTTGAGGTCTATTTCTATAATAATGTTAAAAACTTTTTTATATTCATCAATTACACAGGCCTACAAATACCGGGGTCATGTCAGTTGTTGGAAAGGTAAGGGTCATTTCCGAAGTTATTTGCTGCGAAGAATCCGAATCCGGGGCCAGAATTGGCCCATCACGTCAGGATTTTGAGATATTTAAGATTATTTACCCGAAAAACGACGTTTTTTCCTACTTTTGAGGTTATGTACAGGGTGCAAATACTTCGTAACTTTGAATGGCCATAACTTTGCGAAAAATTCGTAAATGATCGCTTGAACTTTTAAATTAAAGGGTAAGACTGGTACTAAAGGATGTAACTGGAGTAACAGACCACAAAAATTCTTTGCACCCTGTACATAACTTCAAATTCGAAAAAGTCCTGTATTCAGATTCATAACCGCAGCAAATTATCTCAAAATCCTGACGTGATAGGCCCTATTCCAACATTCTACCAGCCAAGTTGGTCTGTGTTATTGATCTAGATTGCCAACTAAGCCATGGGTGTGTTATTGATCTAAGCCAAAAATTGTCGCTAGATGACGCCAGGAAGTTTTTATCGTTAGATGGCGCAAGCAAATTGTTGCTTATTTGCGTACACAGTAATATAAATATCATTTAAACATAATTCAAGTTATTTTTTTATAAGAAAATTAAAAAAAAAATTGCCTGTTTGGGAGTTACTGAGTGATAAGAATTGGAGAGGAACAGACCCAATAGTTAAGAACAAAGTGGATTATAAACAATTAAAAACCTTAAAAAATACGCCAAGTAGCACAAATCTCGTTGGTCACCCACCAATTTGACTGTTGCCCAGTGGCCCTCTATCCATATTCTTTATACTACTTATTAATTATAAATCGATTAATGCATACAATTTTTATATACATATCGATTTATACTTCCTGGTTTTTTTCGTTTTAAACACTTACAATCTTTAAATTTTTCATCAAAAAGTCATAATCAATTATTAGATTAAAATGAAACAAACTGTAATACATAGCTTATATGTAATCTTTTGCTTATTTTTAAGAGCATTTAATCTTTGCTAATTCAGAAATCAGCTTATCTTGCTGTTTTTTTTTTGCTATATTGTTTTGCTTTTCTGTACTTTATTTTTGGTAGCAAAAATTTAATGACGCTATTGATGTTTTGTGGCGCTTGGAAAGATTCATAAAATCAGCTTACAGCTTCTTTCTATTTATCAATGACTTTTAGTCATTAGCAAAACAAACTTTGATGAGCTCCACGAGCTGTTTATTCCCTGGGTATTAGATATTCCTATTCAACTGAATAAGGTTAATTAATTTTTACAAGTTTGTGCTTCATTTTTTTCTGCGAGGCAATGTGTACGTGATTGTGCACAAAAAAAAAAAAATACACCGGAGTGAGTAAGTTTAAGAGTGTTTGTGTGGGTTATTTTTTTGCCTTCTAGGAATATTAATAAATAAGGCTAATTGCGGAAATTATGCCTAGTAGCCAAATTATATACACAGAATTTTTTACTTAAACTTAGTCTAAAAACTTATACTTACTTGCGGCATGTGTGTCATGTTTTTTAACAAGGACTGCCGTTCTACATAATTGAAGATGTGTGAAAATTCGCAAATCAGCTGAAATAAGATATAAGTATGTTTTCTTAAGTGAAAGGTGCAAATTGATATATTGATATGTTTATAAATATATTGATTAGAAATAGAATTTTTATTGAAATTTTGGCATCTTTATAATTTCAGCACCATGCTGTGCCAGCACCTTCAAAACCAGTGAGTAATACAAGTGAAGCGCTTGGAAGCTATAACTAGCTTATATTTTTATTGGCTCTTCTAGTGCATTTGCATTAGCTAGACGTTGCGATGCATCCAACTGACAACGAATACCAGATGTTAAAGTGACTAGGGTGACCATTGGAGGATCAGTGTTCAGCTAGTGCTTGAGCGTGTGTGTGCCTTTGAGAGGGGCACGCCATTACTATATAAATCGTGGGCAAGGATAACGAAAAACATACAGGTTTGCGGAAACAACAAAAACACATAAATACAGTAGTTCTTAGTAAACAAGCACAACACAGCAAATTATCGTACATAATCACTATGACTTATATACCTAAAAATATGCACCGTTATGCGCATGCAGCCATGAATCTGATCAATATGGACTCGGAAAATCGGGTTGTGCTCAATGTGGGTGGTATTCGGCATGAGACATATAAGGCCACCTTGAAAAAGATACCAGCGACGCGTCTATCGCGTCTGACCGAGGCGCTGGCCAACTATGATCCCATATTGAATGAATATTTTTTTGATCGGCATCCTGGCGTATTCGCACAAGTGCTCAACTACTACAGGTTAGTTTGCTTTTAAAAAATCCAAATTATCTATTATTCTAATATCAAACTGTATGCCAACAGAACGGGCAAGCTGCATTATCCCACAGATGTATGCGGCCCGCTGTTTGAAGAGGAATTGGAATTTTGGGGCTTAGACTCAAATCAAGTGGAACCCTGTTGTTGGATGACCTATACACAGCATCGTGATACACAGGAAACACTTGCCGTATTAGATCGTTTAGATCTTGATACGGAAAAACCGTCCGAAGAGGAATTGGCACGTAAATTTGGCTTTGAAGAGGACTACTATAAGGGCACAATATCCTGGTGGCAGGAAATGAAACCACGCATTTGGTCGCTTTTCGATGAGCCTTACAGTTCCAATGCTGCCAAGGTTAGTACTGCACATAGTCAGTTTTAGTCATAATATGATCTTAACTATTTTTTATTATTTACAGACAATTGGCGTAGTTTCGGTATTCTTTATATGCATTTCAATATTGTCCTTTTGCCTTAAAACGCATCCGGACATGCGTGTGCCCATTTTGCGTAATACCACGGTGCGTACGGCCAATGGTAGCTCCGCCTGGTATCTGGACAAAACACAGACCAATGCGCACATTGCTTTCTTTTATATAGAATGCGTTTGCAATGCCTGGTTTACATTTGAGATATTGGTAAGTATAAGAAACCTGAGAACAGAGTACCAAGCCGAAGCCGGTACAAGACACGGCATTCTTTATAAAAATTAATTGAAGCCCTTGACATTTTACACTTATTAGTTTGGCATTTTTTAGCGAATTGCAAACCGATTTGTTTCAGAATACAAAAAATCCAACTTTCGGATACTAAGATCAGATCATGTTTTATATTGTAGTTTTGGAATCGCTGATTTCGATTCCGTAGACTAAAGAACCCCAGCACCGCCCGACGATGATTAACGAGATCAAAAAATACCAGTACGTCAGGTTTCTGAGGTAACCCCCACAATACTTTGTTTTATGGTGATTTTTGAGGTTATGTCAAAACTTTGCTGGGTTTTTTTTACCTAGGATCAGATTCAGGGAAGCCAAAAACACGCAGAAAAGATGGTCAAATCTGAATCAGAAAGATGGTTATTTTTATGTAGCTGTTATAAAAAATCACGAAACACCTCATGTAAATTTTTTCCAGTCGGGATATCCGAAAATCTTTTATAACAAAAAAAGCACAGCATATCAGATGTCTGAGATAATCTCCAAAATGCCTTGTTTTTTTAAGGTTACGTCAGAATCCTCACCTGTCTTTTGGACCTTACATTCGCCTTAAAAAAACCATGGTCTGACCTCTGGACCCGAAAGATGGTTATTTTTCTATAGCTTTGTTATATCATAGTCTCAAAGCAGCGCATAAACATTTTTTCACATCTGGATGTCCAACGATGTTTTTTGTGTGCGAGTCTTGGGTCAAAAGCAGCCCAGCACGTCAGGAATCTAAGTAACCTTCAAAACGCCTTGTTTAAGTTTTGATCAGAGCCCTGGTATCTTTTGGACCTCACATTCGCCTTAAATGACCCATGGTCTGACCTCTGAATCCGAATTTGGTTTTTTTTTGTAAAGCTGTATATTTATTTGGAATTCGAAGTCTTTTAAAATGATGGTTGGCCTAAAAGGTTTCATATTAAAGTTCCATGTATACAACTTCTAGATCCCATGGCTTGATCCTCTGCCTTCTTTTTTATATTTCCTCTCTTTTCTTACTATTAATACTTTCTTTGTATCTTCCAGGTGCGCTTTATCTCATCGCCCAATAAATGTGAATTCATAAAGTCATCTGTTAACATCATAGATTATATAGCAACGCTTAGTTTTTATATTGATCTTGTGCTTCAGCGATTCGCATCGCATTTGGAGAACGCCGACATACTTGAGTTCTTCTCCATTATACGCATCATGCGTCTCTTTAAGCTGACTCGTCATTCGTCCGGCCTTAAAATACTCATACAAACGTTCCGTGCCTCGGCCAAAGAGCTAACATTGTTAGTTTTCTTCCTAGTCCTTGGCATTGTGATCTTTGCCAGTCTTGTGTACTATGCCGAGCGTATACAACCAAATCCGCACAACGATTTCAATAGCATACCGTTGGGCCTATGGTGGGCACTGGTCACCATGACCACCGTTGGCTATGGCGACATGGCACCCAAAACCTATATAGGCATGTTCGTTGGCGCTCTATGTGCGCTTGCCGGTGTCTTAACCATTGCATTGCCAGTGCCCGTCATTGTCAGCAACTTTGCCATGTATTATTCACATACACAAGCACGCGCGAAACTGCCAAAGAAGCGTAGACGAGTGCTTCCCGTGGAACAACCAAGACAGGCGCGTTTGCCCGGAGAGCGTAAGTATCATCAATGCCGAAGATGTTAGGGTTGCAGGCGCGATTAATTAAGTAGTTTTGAAAATGGAGTTTAAACTCGCCGGAACGACTCGAAGCTGTAGGCTTGGTTTTTGAAAGAATCAGTTTCAGCTGGCATATCTCTACCTTGTTCAATTATGGACTAGGGCTTAAAATACGGAATTTTATTAAGTAGAAACAGGACTTTAAGAAAAGGTTATTTGTTATTATTTTAGTTGGAAGTGTTCACGTAGAAAAGATCATCAAAGGAAAAACCTATGCCATTTCAGAATTCGATTCCGATCCCAATTTGTTAGACTACTATATCTCCAAGTATTAGCTATAGGATTGCGCATAACATTTGGAGCCAATGTTAGGTCATTAAAATCAGGATTTTCATGGTCTGTTTTGAATATGTTTTTTAAGTTTCCAACACGTTTATTTCCAAATGCTTTTCAAAACTTAATTACTTTAATTTAATTTTCAAGGAACAGCCCAAGAGAATTTAATTTTTCTTATTACATTTTTATAAAAATTTCAAAGAGCTATTTATAATGCTATTTATTTAATTCTAGGTCCTGGCGGTGTAAGTGGCTGTGGCACACCAGGCTCGGGCCCCCATTCGGGCCCAATGGGCTCAGGCGGCACTGGACCGCGTCGCATGAACAATAAAACAAAGGATCTGGTCAGTCCCAAATCTGGTAAGTACTTTGCGTGGCCAATCTTAATAAAAAAAAAACAAATTCACCAAAAACCCACCAAGCAAAAGAAATTGCGTCCGTAACAGCAAACTCACCTTATTGTTGCCTACAAAAACAAGAACAAGGCACGCCCATACATTAAAAGTACGCCTTCATAGCTAAGATCCAGCAAAACTCATGCGTTTCACAAGTAACGCACTTATATGACATACATACACTGAGCGAAATATGAGAGTTACCTAATCAAGAATAGTTCTTCCTAACAAAAGTTGTTCCTAAAAAATGGAACGCTCTAGAAGAATATGCGCTTTAAGAATAATATTCACAATATTTTTCTTTACAGATCTGTTCCTATTATTCTTGATTCCGAAAACAAAACTAAATTGTTTCTCAGTGTTCTTGTTTTACGTACCTCAAAAAACACACAGTGAAGTTGTACGTAACATAACCTCAAAGATTTATGCACAAAACCTTTGTGCACCAACGCACTCAGTTACAGTTCCAGTTACAATTATTCACCTATGTGTGTTATATAAAAAAAAATGTTGGGCTTACCACGTCAAGAAAATCTTACTATAACTTGCCAGAGTACTACTATAACTCCTACTGAGGCTGGCTTGTGGGCGCGCCCTCAATTTGATTGATTATATACATATGATCGTGTATATATGTATTCTACTTATGTTAAAAAATGTTATGGCTTTTTTTTGATCATCAAATGCCTAAAATTTTTCCAATTTGAAACTTTATTCATTCTTTTTTAAGCTTAGCTTTAATTTTACGCTGTTTATTTTAGAGTTATCGGCGAGGGCTTCAAAACTTTTGGGAACACTCCTAAGAAGCTGGAAAATGGTTTTAAACTTTAACCTTAAGCACTGTTTTCCCTTTTGCAAAATTTGCATTTTTATATACAATTCCTTTAAAGATTTTCTATACATAAACCTGTAAAGTTAAGATTACAGTCCTTATATTTGCCGATTACTCTTTTTATATACGCTTAAGTCTTATTTCTTTCAATGCGTACTTTTCGCATTTCTTGTATATTGCGCATTTCTTTTAAACTCTGAAAGGGTTTTTATTTTCTCATATTATTTATATAAATCATTATATATTGTGAATATATATATATGTATATCATATAAACATATGAGGGCTGTACACTTATCAAAATATGAATATTATATTTTTATTTTATAAAAAAAACAAAACAATCCAAAAATCTTATGTAAATAGATGAATATACAACAATGATTGGCAAACCGCGTGATGGCAAAAAGAGCAGGCTGCTTTAAGCATTATCCAACACTAGCAACAATAATAAGAAACCATGTGAACCATGAAATAAACTGCCTGATGCGTTGAAAAATACTTACTACATAATATACTACAAAACTATATAACACTGAGAAGCATATCTATGGATCATATCTGAAATTGAAATTGGATTATTAACTGCTAGCAAGAAAGACTAAAGCTTTGCCCAAAAAAAATAAATAAGAACACAATCGGAAATAGAAACAATGCGATACGCGATACTAACTACTAAGAACCCACCGGAAATACTGGAAAGAGCTTTTATATGTGAAAACTTTAGAACGTGGTACGTTGGATTCCGTGGATACTTTGATTACTCGTGCCAACTGGCGGCGTCTGCTAATAACTACCACTACTATTTACTACTACCCTACCACTACTACTACAACTTGCTAAATATTCGTATATACATTATATATATAACTATGTAATTTTTCAAGTGTTCTATTTTAAATACTCCATCATGCTGGTTCCGGAATTCGATTTCAATTTGTCGTTTAGAAAATGCTGTTTATCATGATACTTACTTTTTCTAACCTGTACCTACATAAGTGTACAAAGTTTTTGCAACTTCAAAATATAAAGAACATAGAAAAGGAGACATCGGAGGCCCCAAAAAGTACCTAAAGTACGATCAGGGTGACTGGAGAAGTCAAAGTATCAGTCATTCCGTCTGTATAGATCTTATCGATAATAGGAAACAAGTTAATTTTATTTTTTCGATATCCCATAGGGGCATTATAAAAACCTTAAAAAAGCCCAATTTGCCGTAAGTTCTTTAGAGTTCTCAATCACTGTACCATATTTTATCAAAATTGGTATTTTATAAAAAAATGGTCAAAAAAACATTTTTGGGGCAGCATTGCCTTTTTGATACCTTGTGCCAGGTACCTGTTAGGAAAAAGGGTTCCTATATTAAAATTGAGCAAGTCGGAAATGTATGTAACTTAGAGAAGGAGATATCGGAGACCCACCAAAGTTGCCTAAAGTATGATCAGGTTTACTAAAAATCGATGTAGCCATGTACGTCTATCCGTCTGTATGAACGCCTAGATCTGAGAAATCCGATTACGGCCCCTATGATGTCCCGGAAAACAAGTTTATTCTATGTTTTAGTTATCGCGGTTATATTATATAGTTCCCATAGGGACATAGTACCTACAAAAAATATTTGGTTTATTTATGCCGATATCGTTATTAAAGTTGGCGTTCGATCCCAAATTATAGCTCAGGAAAAAGGTTTGTCATATTTTTATTATGTTGTATTGTTATATTAATATTAAATTAATTTGAAGGTTTATGAAGATATCGGTAACAAATTTGGTTTTTTGAAGTTCTCAAGCACTTCACCATAGTAAATCCATATCGGCTGACTATATCGTTACTCCCATAAGGACGATCGATCAAAAACAATGTTTTTAAAACATAATTGTTTTGATTTTCTATGAAGATATCGGCACCAAACTTGGCATTTAGAAGTTTTACAAAATTCCTGAACACTGTTCCAAATTTTCCTGAAATCGCTTGACGTTATTAGGTAGCACTGATAGGACCGATGGATGAAAAAACGTTTTTAAGGGAATATTTCCATTTTTTTTTATTTGTTTATAAAGATATCGTAATAGAATTTGGTGATTGGGAGTTTTTTGGTATACCTAAGCACTACGTCGAATTTGTACGAAATCACTTCGCTTATATATTTCTTTATTGTAAAGTTAAAGGTTATCTCAAAGCCGGCGCGTTCGACTTTAAAGTTCGCCATTTTATAAATTTAACAAAACAGTCCTTTTGGCAACTAGAAATCGAAATTCGGAATAGGTATGCTTATATATTGATATTACGTATCGTATACGTGTTGTTCTTCAATTTCGCTCGTTCGTTCAAGTAACTTCTCTTAAAAATATATAACAAAAATTTCTTAATGTCTCTATGTGGTGTGCGTGTGTGTGTTATTTTTTTCAAGTATTAATTTAATTTAAAATGGTATTTCAAAATTTTTTTTCTCAAAAATATTTGTATTTAGCTTAAAATATTAAACATTTTTTTCAAATTTTGTATTATCTTGAACTTTTGTATTTCAGATATGGCCTTCAGTTTCGACTAAAAATTAAATCAAAGTTTCTCGTAATTTGTATTCAAAACGAAACGAAACCAAAACACAGTTCAAATAAAAGCACAAAAAAAAAAAACAACTCAACTAACAAAATCAAAAAAAAACTCAGTTTGTAAAGTAACTGTAACGTAATCTTTTATATAAGAAATTCGCTCATAACTCTCTGACTCTTGACATGTTCCCGTAAACAAATCAATCAAAGATTTCGACTTTGGAAGGCATCAAAAAACTGGGCGGGTGTGTTGGTTTACTTACTATATGTATAAGCTCTTTATACTCTCTAACAGTACTCTACTTTATGCCTAAGTCTTGTTTCAAAAATATCCCTAACATTTCCCTATTTGTAGTGTAGGTGTAAAATCAAAAAAAAAAAAAAAAAACAACCAAGCTGTATAGCAAATATTATTTCAAATAGTTTGTAAACGTTCCACAACAAAGCTCCAACTTATACATACACCCTGAATATTTCTTCAATATAATACTATATACAGGCATTATCTTTCAAAATTTCCACGATTCAGATAAAATAAATACTTTCAACCACACACCTTCCCCTAGTAGTAGTCTTAGACCTATAGCATGCTGCATGTTGCAAGGGCCAGAATATTGCATGTCAGTTCTCTCAAATAGTTAAATTTTTTTGTTTGGTTTAGTGTAAAGTTTAAGTTTTAAAATGTTAAGCTCAAGTGTTTTTGCTAGTGTTGTGCATTGTGTGTATATGTGTGTGCACCCCTCAAATACTCTTAACCAACACTAAGTAGCGTTGTGCCCTCGAATTGATTTTGAATATGACTTGAAAATAGCTCAAAATATATTGGATTTTTTGACTTGTATTATTTTTATTTTTTAGTATTCTCTTTTGCCATATGTATTTAATAAATTTGCTCTTTTTTCTTCTCTCTCCTCTTTCTCTATCCTCGCTCTCTCTCTCTCTTGATCTATGCAAAAACAACTATACAAATTACTACTCCCACACGTTCTGCCTAAAAAAAAATAGTTGCTCAACTCTTCACAGGTCCTTTGGGTGCCAGCATTGTTGCCATGAGTCCACGCACCATGCTAGATCTGAATCCCGCCCTAGCCATGGGTAAGCCAACATTTCAGCCCAGATTTCCCTCACAGCTGGCTGTAACAACAACAACTACACCACCAAGCGCTGCAGTTGCCACCACAGCCTCTATAATGCCCCCGCCTACGGTACCCAGCATAGCCATCTCAACCACCGGAAGTTTGGGCAAGGATACCAGCACTACGGCCAGCACCAATTTGGAGGTCAGCCAGAAGGCGTTTCTCTAGATGTATCCTTGTATTTTGTCAACTTTGAAAAGAATGTCTCAAAAACCCATTAAGCAATATATTCACCTAAAATACTTTGATTATACATAAACATATGTTATATATATAGCCGCTTCTAATAAAGCACGCTAGACCCCCCCCCCATTTTGAAACCATATCATAACATACCTATCAACCCACTACATATAAACTCTAGCTATATAAGTATTATTACTATTAAAAATACATAAACTGCTTGGCGTTCTGAAGGCAAGAAGCTTATTTGTTAGCCAGTACCTAAAAGTAAAACTTTTTTTAAAAGAACAGACAGACTATAATTAACAATTATAATTTTGGATTAAGTTTTAAAATTCAACTGCGGTTCTGAGGTCAGTAATTATTGGTAGTACGAGTACTGACAGTTTGAAGTAATTAAATATGCTTACTACTTATGTATATATTGCGCGAGGGTGGTTCCATACGTTGGTAACTCTTTGTTAGTGTAGTCGAAACAGCAAGCAAGGGTCAGTTGATGGCTTTAAAAATATATCGACAAATAATTGATAGATTCTGATTCTGAATTTTTTTTTTAGTTGTTCCCCATTGCGCCATAAAGAGCAGATTTCAGAAACATAACAAGAGGCTGCTTAAAACCAAACGAACTATTATTTGACCGGAATAATAAGTAATAATATCAAAAAATGCTTATATGCTTTTGGGCATTTTTTTTGCATCAGGGGCGGACTCAGGGGTTCCGGACTCCCCTGTGCTTCAAATAAATTTTAAGCTTTGAATGAAATTTGAGACCTCAAAACTTTTTTTTCTATTTAAAATCTAGGAAAATGCCCTTAATATTTGGAAAGCTGCACTGTGGCTCTAAGGATCTAGGGTGCTACCTACTAGGCCTAGAGTTCTCCCTTCTCAGCCTATCCAATTCTCAAAAGGAACTAAATTGTTTTGGGATGGTTCTTATCATCGAGATTCTTTATCCGTCGAAATGGGATATCCTTCTTCTGGCTAGAGCGTCACATTCTGCAAGTATGTTTGGGAAGGATTTCTCCTTACTCAAAGAAACAACAGATATTAGAATCCGTGATCCCCATTTAGCTCAGGTGTTTCCTGAGACTGTTATATCCTCCAAATAATCCAATAAGTATCCTAGGGGAATTCTTGCCCAACTGCTATATTTCCTTAAACTTATTGAGATCACAGGATCTGTCGGAATCTCTACTCTTCTTTTAGTATCTATTTAGTGGAGTGTCTGCCATTGCCAATGAAGGGCTCAGGCCATATGAGTCGTTTCGTTGCACCACTTCGAGCCAGTTTATCAGCTACTTCGTTCCGGGGATGTTTGTATGTCCCCGAAATTTATGTTTTATTTTTTCGGACAAATTGAGTTCTATTTTCAATACAACCAGCATTTTCTGTTTTCGTATTTTCCGGCATTTTTTATGTCCACATACTCTGCGTTTCCGGAGATATTGTTTTATCCTGGTATCCATCTAAAAGAAATTTTATTCCATTGCCCAAGTTGGTTTAATTTTGCACTGCTCTTCATACAACACACTGTTGCATCTATTCTTGAGATATATTTTCTCCAGTGAGGTGCAATTATTTTTGCTGCTCAGAATAGTGCTAAAGTTCCTTTTGAAGTTGTACTCTGTGGTCATCTCTGGGTGGAAGAATTGAGGATGCCACTTTTCGGTGTTCATCCACGTCTCTAGTACTTATTATGTTTTCTTCGCCAATTCCCTCTGCGGATATTCTAAGCAGTTTTGCTTTCAGTTGGAGCTTCACAACTATGTGGAGCGTATCATTATTCTTCATATATAAACAGGTTATCTTAAGGTCATTCCGAATGGAGCTCACAAAGCCATAACATCGTAGGTGGGTAGGTCTTTAGATATAGTCAAGGTTGAGACCAAGTTCTTAGCATACCTAGTATCCTGATCTGAAATGACAGAAACCACTAATATCGGGCAGCCTGTTAAAAATTTCTTTGAACAATTCGATAAATTAGGACCTGTTACTTTTCCTAAGATTGGAGAGGTTCCTAGGGTAAGGGAATATAAATCGGCCTAATTGTAGATTATACATAAAAAAGCTGACGCACAGCGTCAGGATCGGCTTTTGAGATCGTTACACGTATTAGCAAAGTAATAATAGTAAACTTTGTAATTTTAAATTAAAATCACTTCAAAATATTTGTCCCGACACATAATTTCGTTACGGGACGATTTTTCCACAAATTCACTCTAATAAACTCAGTTAAAAGTATGCATTCGTAGAATGGAAAACAGGAAATTTATTCAAAAGTTATTATTTTCGCCATAAATTTTAAATAACTCCTTATTGTAGATTGCTATTGACTAATTGTGTTTCATGTTCAATGACGATCGGAATCCAAAACAGATCTACAAGTCGACATACCATATGTCGATAGATGACTAAAGATGACCAGATTGCAACAAACTCTAAGATTTACCAACTTTTTGAACCACCCACGCAATCATACACAATAGTTCAATTCGGTTCACCAGTTCCTTATGCGTTGTGTACTGCCATATGCTGCAGTGTTGGGGCTTGAAAGCTTTAATTTTATCAAAAAAGCACCATAAATATTGTATATCTAGTTAGGAACATACTTAAACTTAATAAGAAAATGCTTGAAATCAGCTCATATCGTTGTGTTATTTGATCTCCACAAAATCCAAGTTATTGTATTTGGCTTTGTAATTGACCGCAACAATCAAATTAGAGTTTTAAGATAATCACGACTTGGGGGTTTCTTCTTTTAACTGTTTAAAATGCGTTCAAGATAACATTACGCAAAAGTTCAACTTTTCCACAGAGTTCTGCTTCCAAAAGTTTTCTTTGACTTCGCTTTCAATAACAAACAAACTTTGTAGGAAGTTTTTTTTTTCTTTATTTCTTTTTATTTTTGCTGTTCGGCACTTTACTGAGCACCCCCGAAAAAGCTGTTCACACGTCGAGTGTGCAAATGTCTTACTCAGACACATCGGTAACATCGGTTACAATGGTTACATACAAATTAGAGGCACAAATGCGCTTCAATTACTCAATTTGAAAGCTTGGAAACCACGGAAACATATCAAGCAAAAGCAAAAAGCGAAAATTTACTTTAAGTACATATATATACATAGCTATATACAAAGTCAAAGGCCAATTCTAGCAAAAATTTTAATTTAAAACGAATTAAAACGTTAAAATTTGAAAATGTTTTCTATGGCAAAGGGCAAAAAAAAAAAAAAAACAACAACAAAAAAAAAACACCAACACTTTTTGAAATTTCCTAAGGGCAAGGGCAAGTCATACATCAAACTGGCTTTATATACAAGTATCATGCATATACCTACCTACATAAAAAGTACATGTATAAAGTACATACTATGTATCTCGAGTACAGTCAAAAAAAAAAAAAAAAAAATTCTCACACGAGCGTATCAGGCAAAAATGAAAATGAATAATGAAAAATTTATTAAATGGTTCACGCACATTAAGCTAAAAAGGTGTTTCTTTTGAAATCATTAGGTAAATTATCTTGTACATTTTGGAATATCTCTTTATAACATGCATAGTACATACATAAATATTTAAACTAATAGCTACATATACATATGTATATTGTACTTATACATATTAAATACTAAGTCAAACAAAATACATTCTAACGCTTTGCAATGAACTTGAAGGAAAATGAATAAATATTTGTTAAGTTTTTACAAATGGTGAATGAAAAGCATTAATAATAATTAAATTAACATTAACTATTAATTATGCAAACAGCTATGAAATAATAAAAAAAAAATACAAAACGAAAAACTGTTTTTTATCGTTTTAATTTGTTATTATTTTATATAGTTGATTTTTTTTTTTACATTTAAAACTGATTTTTAATTGTAATAGTTAAGCAAATTGTATACTATTTGACTAAAACTGTTCTCTCAATAATTCATGAACAAAATAAATTAATTATATAAATATATTAAAAAAAAAAAAAACTTTTTAATAGCAATATGGAGGAGAAAATGGATTTATTTAAGTTATATAAAAGGAAAGGCTCGAACCCCAAAAAATGAGCAAAAAAACAAGATATTTTGCAGACAATTAAGACAATTACTACCTTAAGGGTTTTGAGTCGTTGAGTCCGTTAAAGCCATGACCTATACACCATAAAATTTTTTCGAGTTATTCTTTTCGACGATATTTTTTATGTTTTTTGGCTTACTGAATCTTCAGTCTCAAATAATATCGGGTGCTAAACAAGGAGATGCTCTTTCTTCACTTTTATTCAATTTGTTGCAATTAAGGAAAATCTAAAGCTATTCCGATCAAAGATTCTCTGACGCAGCCAAAACGTCAGAATGTACAAAACAGTAATAAGACCAGTACTCACATATGCCTGAGAACTCTGGGTCTTGAAGAACGCAGATGCAGCTCAACTATTGTGCTTCGAGAGAAAAATATGGCGAACAATATATGGCCCTATCAAACTACCGGTTGGCACCTAACGGATAAGATACAATCATAAACTAGAATCGCTAGCAGGACATGTAACAATTATCATATTTGTTAAAGCACAGTGAATAAGGTGGCTGGGTCATGTGCTAAGAATGTCCACGGAAAGAATGGCTCGAAAGGCTTTGTATTGCAACCGATTAGAGGAAGAAGAAGAGGACGTCCAAAGAAACGATGGCTGGAAAATGTAGAAGCCGATCTCAGAAAAATAGGAGTCCGACATTGGAGAGATGTCCTTGTAGAGAGGGACAAATGGAGAGAGATTGTTGCGGAAGCTATGGTTCACCAAAGACTGTAAAGCTAAGAAGAATCTGAATGTAAGTTCTAAAAATCTCTAGCATGTAAGGTTTTATATGTTTTTGGGATTGATGAATCCATAAGAATAGCCCTGTCAAACAAAAAATTCAGGAATTTTTTTTTGTTATCCAGTCTAGTCTTCCGAACTTAGATCCAGGCCTAAGTGTGCTGGTTTTTCAAGCCAGCAACCGCCCTTACCTTACATGCCAAAAGGGATGCGGAGGGCCCTAAGTTCAACAAAAGGGCCTTTAGATTTCTCTATGAACAGTGGAATGTCAATGCTTCGGAAAGTCGGAGTGGGCTTAGGGCCAGTCGATTCTCGCCATGTAGCCCTACTTTTCTCCAGACGACCTTGATTACATAAAGTAAATAAAACCTGCGAGGATTTGTGAACGCCCCACATAAGGCTGGAGCTTGGAATTGTATTCACATTGTTATCGAAATATGAATTAACAAAAAATTACTCCCTTAACATTCATTTCCTAGCTCCACAAAAAAAGTCGTCTTCAGTGGACGAAGCAGAATTGGACCTAACGGGCACACGTTCTACCCTAACTTCAAAAACACCCAGAAAATTTTTTTTCGAAGCTCGTTGTACGATTATGTTTTTTATATACTACAGAAAGTCGGGTTTCTAAGATAACTTCCAAATTACCTCATTTTGTTGGGCTTTTTGAGGTTCTGTCAGAATTTTGACGTACTGGGGTTTTTATAACCTAAGATTTAGTGACCCCAAAACTTTATATGTAGAACACCAGATCTCATATATTTCTCTGTATGAAATTTGCTCCGATTCCCATTAAACAAAACAAAAAATTTTACAATTTCTTCCAATTTCGGTCTAACTGAAGCAATATCAAAAGAACGCCTTTGAAGATGATGGCCAAATCTTGTCCCTCCGATGAATATATGTGTATATATATGAAAAATAAGAAAACTGCTATTATAAAAAATGATATGTATTTTCGACATCCCATTAAACAAAATTTAAAAAAATTGTTTGACTACATTTATTCCAAAAATTCAAGTGCTCGAACTTGAAGCAGAGATAAAATTCATTCCCAAAGAATTAACATTTTAATTCTAAATAATCAAATAATTTTTACCAAAATATTTTTTTTATTTTAAAATTATAAGATTTGCAAAATTCTTAGTTTCTTTTTTATTTAGTAAGTACATATTTATTTAGAAGATTGAGAGTGCTCGCATTGAAAATAAGTGCAGTTTTGCTCAAAATTAGTTCCGTATGTCTTCCTCCAAGATTTTATCATCCAACAAATTTTGTTAGAGAAATGCCAGAATATTTACCGAATTGTTACAATCTGTGCTTAAAGTAAGCTGTAAAATTCTTTGAAATTCTAACTTTATGAGCTTTTCCCAATTTTTAAAAAAAAAGTTAAACACAAGCTTCATTAAAAGTATTAGTATCATGGATTTGAAAACAACGAATAAAGTTTATTCATTGTATTTCGTTTCTTACATTAATCCCAAAAAACAATTACTTATCGTCCTAAAAAAAATCTAACAATGTTCCTAGGCTGTCTTGGCCTTAGTTTCCTTAACCTTTTCCTAATGAAGCTAATCAAATCAAATAATAACAAAGTGAGCAATTCGTTCAATCTAGATCTAATTCAACTACCACTTGGTTAAAATACACAATTTTGACAAACAACAAATAACGCTATCAGCTGCCTTAATCGATTAATCATTTGGAAAATGGGCAATACTTAAAGCTTTGCTCCACCTTCGGACCAATAAATAAAATTCCCTGTAACTTATCTATGGCACACTAGGGCAAACAGTTAATGGACAATCAGTCGCTTCATTAGGCTACCAGTTGGTCCATACTAAACAACATCAGCAACAACAACAACAACAGCTTACTAATAACAAAATTCCAGGCATAGTTACATGGTCAACAAATTCCGCTGCTTCCGCCGCAACTCTTTTCGTAGTAAATGCTCCCAAAGGCATTCAATCAACAGTTGGCCAGCATCAAGTACTGCGAGTACGTTGCAACAATTTCGGCTGCCTAGGCAACTGCAACATTTACGCTAGACCTGAACTTGCAACCAGGCCGCATGCCACCGCGCCATGTACTCTATAAAGATATCATAGCTGGCAACGTGTAGCCTATTCGGCTTCAAAGCTAATAATGCATGAAATTTCAATTACAGTCAAAAATCATAAGCTACAACTTTCGCGCTACATAGAGCAAATATTCCATATCTTTCTTTCTCTTTTTTTTTGAATACGAAATGAGCGCGAGTACATATTGTGGGAGCAAAGTGTGTGTGGCAGTGGCGTAGATAGCAGGGTTGTATAAGGGGTCAAAACACCAAGAGTATAAAAAAAATGAATTACGTGTAATCTTGTTTTTGCAAATGGTCTCAATTTTATTTGAAGATTTCAGATTTGACTGTATCTCTAAATTTAATGCTTCCATGATGACGAACAAAAAATCATAGGATAGACAATTCTACAATCTAAAATTGGTACCTACCTAAAATATTTTGACTGAAAATTTTTTTACGCTTGGAATAGTTTTTTTTTTTTATATTGATGGAAACTAGAAATATATTCAAAAATACTTTTATAATTAAATCTTTAATACCCAAAAATTACATTAAATCAATATTCGAGCCAATTTGAAAAACTATTTCATAGTATGTACATCAAATCTAACCGTCGAGTTAACAGTGTGAAGGGTATATTTTATTTTTAGAGCATATATCGATATATAATTAAAAAAACAAAACAATGCTTATTAGACATTATTGTTGTATTATCTTTTTTTAAAGCACTGTGTTGTACTTTTAAATACAAAGTACTTCAATAGAGCTTGTAGGGAACTGATAAAAAAATCGTCACGTAACGAAATTAAATCTTTTATGTTTGTACTTATGCTTGAGAATATTGCGTAGTAGTCGGCTTTTGTTACAGATTGATATCAGCATACACTTGGAATACTTTTTTTTAATTTCTATTTTTTATATATTTTTTTATACAATATATAGTTTTCTGTTTTTTATGATATTTTTTGTTTATTTATTCAGAAGACCTCGAAAAAAAACAAAAGTTGTAGATGGATAATTCGTTTGTTTATGAAGATATCATAACCAAATTTGGCACTCGGAAGTTTTTTAGAGTACCAGAGCACTGATCAAAATCGGTGGACTATATCATATAGCTCCCATAGGAACGATCGGTCAAAAAAAAGATTTTTGTACAAAATTGGTAGTGTTTCGTTTGTTTGTGAAGATATTGTAACCAAATTTGGCACTAAGAAGTTTTTTAGAGTACCCAAGCATTGAACCAAAATTTGATTAAAATTGGTTGACCATATCATATAGCTCCCATAGGAAAGATCGGTCAAAAAAACATTTTTTGTACAAAATTGGTAGTATTTCGTTTGTTTGTGAAGATATCGTTACTAAATTTGGCAGTCGGAAGTTTTTTATAGTTCCCAATCAGTGCACCAAATTTGATTAAAATCGGTTGAGTATATCATAAAGTCCCCATACGACCGATCGGTAAAAAAAAATTTGTTGGTGCAAAATTCGACTGATTTCTGTTTGTTTATGAAAATATCGTAGCCAAATTTGCCGAATATAATATCTTTTGGAGGTCTTAAGTAGTATGTCGGACTTAATTGAAATGTGGTGGTATAGGGTATCCCTTTAATGTACGCCATCTTTTTATAATACGATTTTTAATTAATAGTTTGTATATAATTTATAGTTTCATTATAATTTCTATTCATTGCAAGTCAGCAGTTTCAAAGAGATTTTTAGCTCTAAGAATCCTAGATGAAAGATCTGCCTAAATTCACTAATAGGCTCAATATGGATTAAATGCCTTGAAAATCATAAGGGCTTTGAGGATGCATTACACTCGGTCATGGCTACAGTCAGTAAAATTGTAGTCCTTCCAAGTTATTGCTTCCTTAATTTAGCATACACTAGTCGCCCCTTGCAAAAAGCTATCTATGCCCATGGTCCGTGTAATAGCTGGTTGTGGAGAGTGCGTGTGGCAATGACAGCTGGCCAGACAAACCGTTAGCTATGCGCACTCACTGCATGACTTTCCAGTTTGGTCTATGCGCGCGCTGAGCAAAAGCTGAGAGAGAGCAGCGCGCAAATCTGCAGCCTGGAAAAAGCAGCTGCTCTCTCGTTTGATGGAACTGCTGCTGAGCGCCAAAATGTATATTTTGTCAATGGGATCCCAAACAAAAAGTATCTTGCTCTGTCATGTCCGCTGCTATTTGGCTATTTTGCATGACTTGCCGCTCAGCCAACACACCCGCTCACCCGCTCCTGGCCAAGAAAGTCAAGTCATGATGTGCGCTCTCCTGCCTCTCGTCATCGTCGTTGTCGTACATGCTGTCGGCCAACTTTCATCGTCGTCGTGCCACATAGTAGTAGTCATAGATACGGCCTGGCTGGCTGGCTGCCTGAATCGTTGACTTTGGAGCTGCCTGGCTGCTGGATTTCATACAAACGTTTCAGTGTAATTTTGGCTGCGCGGCGTGTAAGTCTCTCCGTTTCGGGACTTGGGCCACAATATTGCCACAAACGTTTTCTAGTTTCCAAACGCTCCAAACGCTAACCAAGTCCGCGTCTTCGCTTGCTGCCACTCAGTGTGTGCTGTCTCGTTGCCGCGGTCGACGCGCCGCGTTTGCCGTAGCCCGTAAACTTAGTTGTAGCTCCGTTGTCGTATCTAGTAACTCTAGTGAGTGCCCCGCTTGCTTTTGGTGTCTGTTGCGCGCAGTTTGTCGTTTGTTTTTTTTCTACTTTATTTTTTTCTACATCATACTTTCTTTGGATACAGCATCTTGACAAGCTTGCAGCAGCAGCTACAACAACGACACACACACATCTTATAGATATCAATTTTATTTTTTTTTTGCTTAGCTATAGATATTTTGTGCTGTGTCCACGTCACGCGCCGCGTTTATTCGCTGGACCCAGACCAAAATTTGCTTCCATCTATTTGAATATTAGCAGCACAAAGCAAAGCAAAGTGCGATGCCATGGTTCGGTTAGGTGAGCACCGCAGCGACAATTTTGTGTCCAGGCAGAGTTTCGTTCAGGCATTGCCCCCGACTGCGCCGCCTCCGCCTCCAACAACAGCTCCCTCCTACACGTTTCATCTGCAGCCTTATGCTACACTTGGCGCAAAAATTATTTTCAATATGCACGAAAACAGTTTAAAATTAAGCACATTAATTAATGAAAGTCTTTGAGTCTGCTGTTTCTTAATCCGCCAAACCGGAGGTCTTTCTAAGGCAGCTTTTTTTAATAGCTCACCCCATTTGAGCTCTAAGATGCGGTGGCACAAAATTTTAACGTTGGAAGTGGTTTTCTTTAAAAATGTTGCCCGTTTCAAGTCTCTTAAAGCACGCTGTCCTAGTGTTTGTTTTAATTCCTATGCAAAGCGCCATAAGCCGGGTTCTTACAGGCCTGCATCGCTTTGCCGCTGGAGGCCATTTTTAATTCTTATCTGTGTATCTACTTATTAAGCAGTATTGTTTAAAATTGTTTTCTTAAAAGCCACAAAATTAAATAATAAAGACTGATTTCTCTGGACTTCTGTGCTGGCATTTAAGTAATTGCCTTTAACCGATTGGAATCGCTTGTCAGTTTGACATTATTCCTGAAACTCACTTTTATATCTGCTTGTTTATCATCAAGCCATGTGTCCTGTCTGCCTAGACATTACTGCCTTAATTTAAATTTCATATCTCTTAAAAAATATGTGACTTTAATGCTTAAATAATAGGATTACAATGCATATTGGCGAATTGCTGTTAGGTTGAAATCTTATTGAAGCATATTCCGGGCATATCACTGTCAATGTCGGAATTTTTTTTAGTCTTGCACGATTTTTTTTTTTGAGTGCTCTGCAAAAAAAAAAAAACTGTAACCCTTTAATACAAATTTTTAGGTTAGGTTTTTCTTAGTAAGACCCATTAACAAAAAAAATTATTTTAAAATTTTTCTTTAGTACACCTGAAGAATAAGGAGTAAACTACTAACATTATTAAAGCTAATTAACAAAGCATTATTTTGAAATCTTTAGACCGGTTTATCTTTAATATACCTGAAGGGCAAGAAATAGAGAAACTTATTGTACAAAGATTGGCAAGCGTATTACAACGTAGTCTAGACAATGAATTAAGTCGATTTAGACATGGCGGTCTATCGGTCCGTCTGTCAGAGGCGCCAGTTTTACAAAAGCACAAATTTTATCAGCACGTGCGTTTATGCTCTAGTTATTTATTGATATTATTGTTATTTGCCTCTCTTCTCAAAAAAAAAAAATTAATAAATATGGACACACTATTGAAGTTCAAATGTTCCAGCACAGACCTTTGTTTTCTTATTTTCCTCAAAATTGTGTGGGTATGTTCACACTTTTGAAGTTAAAATATTCCAGCGCAGACTTTGCTTTAGCAACTTACCTAATAATTTTATGGGTATGGTCATACTTTTGAAGTTACAATATTCCAGCGCAGACTTTTCTTATGTAATTTCCCTAAAAATTTTATGGGTATGTTCACACTTTTGAAGTAACAATATTCCGGCACAGACTTTCTGTTGTAATTTCCCTAAAAATGTTATGGGTACACTTTTGAAGTTACCATATTTCGGCACAGATCTGGGCTAAAGGCCTTAGCTTATGTAGCTTCTTTCTATTTAAAATCACTAAAAAATTTCATGGATAAAGCTTACAATAATAGTTTTTCATCTTTGGAAATCTATTAATTTTGGGACTTATTGGCCGAAAACTAAAAAATGTCGAAGACTGGACTTTAAATATCTTATATCTTTTTCCACTTATTGAAATTAGTATGATACTAACTTAGTATAAACTTCCTACTAATTTTCATACAACAAAAATAGTATATATAGAACATATACCAAATTAGTAACAAAACTGAAATCTTAAATCCTCCTGTAAACAGGAGGCAGAGCCCCTTAGTTTTAATCACCAACTTAGCAACTCGTTTCGTCAGTAAAAATTTCAAAAATTTGCATTAAAATTCTAAATGAATTTAAAGTCCGGTCACCCTTTTCTCGGATCTAGCTCCAGTTCGCATGCTTGAAAACTTTTGTAGCTTAAAAAAGGCTGGATTCTTAAATTTTAATTAAAAAAT
Source organism: Chymomyza costata (assembly GCA_018150985.1). Lineage (NCBI taxonomy): Eukaryota > Metazoa > Arthropoda > Insecta > Diptera > Drosophilidae > Chymomyza > Chymomyza costata. The sequence goes on along the minus strand of JAECWU010000099.1, from coordinate 98,023 downwards.
TATTTTCAGTAAGTTACTAAATAAATAGCTCGGCTACGTTCTTTTGCAGCTGTGTGGCTATAGTTCACAAGTTGTTAGGCTTAGAAAAATGAATTGAATGAGTGAAGTTTTGTAGAATTTAGAAACGAATTAGATAATGTGTTTTTTAAAGTTCAGTACGCAGCAGCTTGAAGTGCTTCAAAACGAAAACTTCAACATTCTAGGAGCATTTTGACTACAGTTCAAAAGTTTTTAAGCTTAGAAAAATGGATTATTATATTAAATGTAGCATTTAACAACGAATTAGATAATGTGATTTTTAGAGTTCAATACGAAGCAAATTGAACTGCTAACGAACAAAAATAAATAGCTTACTAATCTTAGTTGCCTTAAAGCAACACTGTGTTGTTTGTTTTGTTCGGGCTTCTGCGTATGGCTTCCGTATGTGTTTGTGTCCGCAATTTCAAGACTATTAAACACAATAAAAATAGATTTTTGGGCTTAGAGTTCAGATCTTACTATATGTTTATTGGGTCGCTGTATCCGATTCCAAGTTACAAAATCCCCTGCACGTCCGGGCTTGCACATAACCTTAAAAAAAGCATTATTTTTTAATGCAGTTTATTCTTGTTCGGAAGCGTTTAATCACAAAAATCTACCCGATTTTACTTTTCGTTTGTTTTGGATGTTGTCGGCATTTTTACTATGGAGCATTACCAAAACAATTCATTAACTCTGTCGTTCATAGAGTTCAGATAAGTCAAGAGGAATGTAGAAGCCCGTTAGTGATTATAGACGTGTCTTAAAGGCATGAAGAATTTAAATGTTTCAATCTGCGACCCCTTTATAAAACCTTAAGCCAGTGAGCATTATCGCCCGTTACCTCTTCCCCTCTCCACACCAAACTGTATGCAAAAGAGCAAGAAAGAATCCAATTTAGAGTATTATAATGTTGCTCAAGCATGGAATGAGTACAAGTACTTTTAATTAAAATAGGGTGCTTACATAATTAAAACACGAAAAACTGCCAAAATGGACATATTTTCTTGCAGTGTAGCTGTTAAAGTTGTTGCCCCATGTTCACACTGCCAGGCTACACTTGTAGCAATCGTTGTCGCCGTTGTAGTCGTTGTCGTTGACTGCGACGTCGCTGACTCCGTCATGGCGCTGCCTCATTCGTTTTGTTTGCTTGACTTGCTCTGAAACTTGGTTGGTTTGTCCAGCGATTAAGAGCAATCACTTGGTGTCTAGTAGTAGTTGTTGCCTGGTTACAGTTTCAAGAGCTCTGCCTTCGACCAGATGCTGTCCATGTATAAAACATAAGGTTGCACACCCCCTTGGGGGAACTTAACGGGGCAACACGCTCCAACCATCCAAACACTTGAAGTCATAGTCCAAGTCAACTAGATTAAGAGTGTGCGTTGAAGCTTCTCTGTTTCTAGATTCTTTATTATTGGCAAATTTTCCAACACTGCGCGCTTCATATTGAAATTTGATTTGTAAACCATTTATAATATTTATTTCATTATACCATCATAGTATATATCAACACTTACTTGATTTACTTTTCCACTTATTTTTCATGTCATTACACATATGCACTATTTATTAATCCATTACTTTTTATATTTCAATTTCAATTGTAATTGGTTTTTAATATGTGAACTGATGCAATGTGATTATTGTGCGTACATCTGTTCATCAGCTGCCAGAGAACGTTCCAATGAACTACTATGTCTGCCTCATTTAGTGTCATTTATTTTTGTGAAATTTATACTTATGACACTGACAAGTTGCACATGCTTACAATCAGACACATGCACTCACTCACTCACTGACTCCCTCTGACAGAGCCACTGTCTCACCCACTCATTCGTTCAGTTAATTTACTGGAACATTAAAAATATGCGGTCAGTTTTGATTAATAAATAAATGAAATAATTTTCATTTTCATAATATATTGGTTGAACAAATTGACCAAAATTCATTTGCATAACCAATTGGAATATTTGATTATAATTAGTACAGTTGAAATGAATTCCAAAAGGTGACAATCGAAAAAGTCTGGGGTTTCCGCCAGGGTTGGCTCTCGCTGCAGCCTTCATGGCTAAAGTAGTTCAAAACAGAGCTCTCTAGCAAAATCTTTAAGGTTTTGTTTCGCTTTCTTGGAGCCTGGGGAGTGATTAACTTTAGTGAAAAGATTTGGTTTCGAAAAAAATTACTTCAACTGTTTATGACGCCATATAATTATGTGCTAAGTGTGTTCTGAACGTATGAAATTTCTGTGGTTAAAATAAAAAAAGTATTCTGCATAAACAAAATTCTTTTGGCAATTGTTTGCGTTAGTACGCTTAAAAAAGCAGCTTTGTAATTAAAAAATTACTGTAACATTGCGTTTGGTTGTAAAGGTGCCCAAATAAAATAAAGTATGGCTTTGCATAAATTTTTTTTTTTTTCTCTTTTTATTTGTAAGTTGACTTTCTCATGCCAACGCAGAACAGCTGTTCATATTTTTTTGCAAAAGTAGGGCAACATTGTTTGCTATATGAACATCAAAGACAACACTTCACTAATAAAATCAGCTTTGTAATTAATAAAATTAATTTAATATTTGTACGTTTATAAAAAGTCAACGTATAAGACTTCTAGGCCACCTTAATAGAATGTCTAAAAACATAGCGGTCAGCAAAGATTTCCAGACAGCCGATTGGAAAAAAGCCCAAGGTGGCATAGATTAGTGAAAGTTACTTTCTGTTCATATTTTAACTGGGGGAATCACCGGTCAATCGAAGAACATGGAGAGAGAGTTGCGGAAGCTATGGTCTGTCCAAGACTGTAAAAATAGTCATGATAGGGCAACATTGTTTGAGTTTTTTCATATGAAGTTTTGTTTTGTTTCTACGCGTTTTACGCTACTGCGTACTAGGTTTTAACACTTTAAAAATATTTGCCGTCCATTCTTGCTTTTTTTTTTTTTAGTATGAATAAATTTTTCGTGAGGAAGTTCACCTTGAGACTACTATTTAGGCCATTGTGATGCCTAATTAAGAAGGATAAAAAAGAATGGGTGGGTAGGGTGAGTGCGTGGGTATATCTGAGTGCCATATAAAATTTTCATAAAATATTTTTATTTTTTTTTTTAAGTTGAATCGCTGCGAAATTATAAATTAAGAGGATGGTCGTTTGTTCAAAAAACAATTATATTCGAATATAGTTTTCCTTGGCTTAATTTTTGTTACGGTAGCGGTCAATTAAGTTATTTCTTTATTTTTTACTGATAACAGGTTCATAGAATAACGAACATAATATAAGTTAAATAATAATATATATTTAAATGCAATAAATACTAAAAAGTGGAGTTCCAGAGTTTCCCGAACATCCAGATTTTCCCGAACAGCTTGTCAATGGTAAGTTTAAAAGAATAAATTTATTCACAACGCGATAAATCAAAAATCCGAAATATCTTAATAAAAACGATATTTTTCAGTAAAATTTAAATTTTTGACTCTGTAGGTTTAGGATGAGGTTTTAAAGCGATTCCCTAAAAACCCCGTTTATTTATAAAAAAGTTTTTCCAGAAAATTTTTATTTTTATAAAATAGCTTTCGTATTCTACTTCCATTCTCAAAAGAGCTTAAGACATTGTAAAAAGTATTGTCAAATGTTTTTTTATCTTTTATTTTATAAGACCCAGTGTTTGCGAGACAGTCATAATTTATCCAAAAGATACTTTTTAAAGCAACTTAAGATTTAAAAGTATTCCGGAACATCGATTCTGTCTATCGATTCTCAAAAATGCAAAGAATTTTTAAAATGGCTTTCCTTCAGTTCGGCTCAGGCCTGAATTAGTCATGGAAGTCATGCTTGAATTTTCAGTACCAGCCTTGAATCTACGCATTCATTTGTCACTGAATTAATCATATGCATGTTCTAGGCGTTCAGGCCTGAAGCTCAGCAGTAACAATCAGCAATGGATTCACTGCTGATTGGCTTTGAAAAGTCATGCCTAAATTCAGGGCTGAAAGTTTTGTCAAATTATTTATTTATTTTTTATTTATTAAATTAATTATAATTATACATTAATTTTTTTAAGAAATGGATGTACTATGGCCTATGACTCGGTGGCAGATATTTTCAATCGATTCTCTAAAAAAAAAAATGTTAGCTCTCAGATTCTAAAAGTTTTTTTAAAAGAACTAACGACAGAAAAAGTTTCATGAGGTGTTTTTTATCGATTGCCTTAAAAAAAACAGTGTTTTTGAGAAAATGTACTAGAGCAAAGATCACAATAAACATTTTACAAATTTTAAGCGTTATAGTTTTTAATGCTATACAAGATTAAGATTTCCAAATTATACTCCAAAATAAATTAAGATTGTAAAATTTTGGTATTGCGCAAAATACTGGTTCCCAAAAAGTTTTTCATGATTAGAGATGACAGAAAAATCTACAATATTGATTTTCGTAGTCTATTTATCAAAGTTAACTCAAGTAAACATATTGTAGTAGACACCGGCGTTTGCATAGTAACGAGCGGCTTAGAACACATAAGTGCATAAGCTTTAAAACCCTACAATCCCCTACAATTGCAAGTTCCGTCAACAACGCGCTGCCTTCTCAATGATTAGCACTTTCATGAGTTTTCATTTTGCTTCCACAAATCGCTTATGATTTAGTGCCATGCAGTCAACGTTGACTGTGACATAAACCGATTAAACTTTGAGCCGATTAAACTCATGCACTTTCCATATCATAGTTCACTTTGTGCATTACTTTTGGAAAAAACTATTTTTTGCGGCTTGTATGCAATTTTACTATTAAGCACCAAAGGCTTAAAACGTTTCCATTTGTGACAAATTGAACTTGACAGAAATTAAATTTCCATACTTTACTTTATAGTGGTGTAGTCCAACAGAAATGTTGGAAAGTTTTCAATTAGGGTTGTAAATGTTTGCAAAATTTTTATGCACAGCATTTAACCTAATTTAATTACAGTTTTTATTTATTTATGCAGGAGAGAGAGAGAGACTGAAATAATATGAAACAGCCGAAGAAGCAAAATAATGCCAGCATGGTTATTTCTTGTGGCTTTTATTCTTATCCTTGAATGACTTGACTTCTACTTTTTAAGTGCAGTGGTCGACAAAAGTATTTTTGTGCTTTGAATTAGCAAAGAAAAGAACGAGGGATATATTAAAGCTAAAAAAAAGAAGGAAAATTTTGAGAGCCTAAATATATTTAAGGCATGAGTGTAGGTGTTTGTTTCTATGCAGTGAAGTTTTTCAGTAAAGGGTACTCAAAAAAGGAACGGGGATCTATTAAAGCTAACAAAATGAAAAGCCAAATATATTTTATGTATTTAAAGGTGACGAGTAGTAAATGAGTCAAGTATAAATGCTTTGTGCATTTGAGCCCCTAGTTTCAAAGCCTTTAAGAAATAAACGTAAATCGCGAGAGCAATCGTCTAACAAATTGTTTACAGATTGAAAAAGAAATGTAGGTATATGTTTAAAAGAAATTCCAAAAAAATATTTTTACAAGTTTCTGTTTTCAAATCTACAATCAACAGATGTTAATGTTTGGTGGTGATAAAATAGAGTTAGGCACACAGAGTGACTACGAAGACAGCTATTTGCCGACGACTTTGGGAAACCCTGTACCACCACATTGCAATTAAGTCCGACATATTGCTTAAGACCTCCAAAAGATACGATATTTTTATAAACAAACAGAAATCAGTCGAATTTTGTACCAAAAATTTTTTTTGACCGATCGGTCCTATGGGGACTATACGACTATATCAACCGATTTTGATCAAATTTAGTACACTGATTGGAAACTATAAAAAACTTCCGACTGCCAAATTTGGTTCCGATATCATCAAAACCAAACGAAACGCAACGAATTTTGTAAAAAATATTTTTGACCGATCGTTCCTATGGGAGCTATATGATATAGTCAACCGATTTTGATCAAATTTGGAACAGTGCTTGGGAACTCTTAAAAACTTCTTAATGCTAAATTTGGTTACGGTATCTCCACAAACAAACGAATCATAACGAATTTTGTACAAAAAACATTTTTTCGACCGATCGATCCTATGGGAGCTATATGATATAGTAAACCGATTTTGATAAAATTTAATACAGTGCTGGGAGTCTCTTAAAAACTCCCGATCGCCAAATTTGGTTATGATATCTTCATTAACAAACGAATTATCCATCTAAAACTTTTGCTTTTTTTCGAAGTCCTCTGAAACACCCCTATGGGAGCTATATAATGTAATCCCAATATAAAAATAAAAAATAAACTTGTCTCCTATGGATTAATAAGGGATCTAATCTAAAAGTTTGGTTGGTCTAGCTCTTACCATCTCTGAGATCTAGGCGTTCATACGGACAGACGGACATGGGTATATCGACTTCTCTAGTCACTCTGATCATACTTTAGGTAACTTTGGGGGGTCTCCGACGTCTCCTTCTGTACGTACATACATTTTCGGCTTGCACAAACACAATATACTCTTTGTACCATACGGTACAGGGTATAAAAATATATACTCAGGCCGCAGAGGGAAAATCCGGGCCCGGGGGGAAAATGTCCCGGCCCTTCTATTACACCTTTAGCTTGAATCATTGTGTTTTGTAAGTACGACGGAATTACATTGGGCCCCTGAGAAAACTCCGGGCCCGGGCTCCCACCTCCTCTCGTCGGGCTTGAATAGGGTTTTCCAATAAGTGGTGTTATTTTGGTATTCAAAGAAAAATGCCATTTTTTGAGATAAATGATCGGATGTTTATTTCATAATAAAGAGGAAGGTATGCCGTTAATAATGGAAAAACAACATCAGCCAAATGGCCACCACGACCACGCCTACAGGACCATATCCTTTTCATGAAATTTTCCATAACCAAATCGCAAAGCGGCTGCCCTATGTCCTCGATAGGTCCAATGACCCCGCCGGACCATAAACCGCACCAAACAGTCACACGTTGGAGATGGAGAGGCTTCTCAACAATAACTCTTGGGTTTTCCGAGCCCCAGATGCGACAATTTTGCTTGTTGACGTAGCCACCGAGGTGGAAATGGGCCTCATCAGTTAAGATGATTTTTCGATGGAAGATTTTCACCATTTTTGTAGTGAATTTTAATAATTTCAATGCGTTGTTGAAGCGTATATCGTTCCATTTTTAGTAATGGCGTAGTTTCTACTTGTCAAATGTCAAAGAATAAAAGCTTCAAAAGTGACAGCTACCGAAATACCGGGTGATTCAAAATAACACTTCTTGTTGGAAAATCCTATATGTACTTTTAAAGTTAAATATACCAATATATTCATTATTATTATTAAAGCCAAAATTGATTTTTCATATGAATTAAATTGTTTTAAAAGTTATTTCTATATTAATAAAATTTTAATGCAAATTTTTGTAACGTCACGCCATACAGCGTCACGGAAGACAATTAACTTGTATTATTTTAAATCATAATTAAAACATAAAAACTTGCCCAATTTGCCAAAAATTTATTAATTGGGTAATCCAACAAAGCACATTTGTATTTATTATAACGTCACGCCAAACGTACATTTGCTTATTGCTTTCAATCAGTAAGGCCAATTGTTGTCATGATTTTTACTAAATATAGTGCTTCTTTATTGTTGCGTAGGCATAAAATAATTTTAAAAAACAATTGTAGTTTTTTCATATATTGTCACACAAATGTAACGTCACGCCAAAATGGAAATTATGTGAACTACAAATTTTTCTTTTTTTCTTTTTCTCGCAATGAGATCATACACACACATTAAATGTAATCACTCCTTATTTTTTAAAAAAAACTCATATTTTTTTTAGTTTTAAAAAAAAAAAAATATAGTTTAGAAAGTATTCAAAATTTTTTTTTTGAATTTAAAGTTTCGTTTGCAAAAATATTTAAATATGTGTTACATCATATCAGAAATCGGTAACTCTATAAATAATCGGAATTTGAAAGAAAATGAATTACATGATGAAATTAGTATAAAGTTTCTTTTTTATAAGTACAAAAAGTATCACAATCAAAGAGATCAACTTAGAAAATTCTCAATTCCACTTATTTCTGCCCACATATACTTTTTGAATTCATAAAATAAAATTTCCAATGTGTTTCGACCGCCAATGTATACAATATTGTTTACATCCCTATTTGTACACTACTGTACTTTTATTTGAGTGTCAAGTTGGATTTGTTTACTTTAGAAAATGTAGCAAAAGTTTTGCTTATTTTATTTAAAATTGTGGCCTAAAGAGCTTACAGCAGTAATGCGTTTTGTTAAAGAATACAACAATGCTACCAATATTGGTTTTGAGTAAAAATAAAAAACATCAAAAATTGTTTAATTTTTTATAAAAATAAATATATTTTTGATTGTTTGCAAATAAAGAATAACAAAAAAATTTTGTATTTATATATTTAAACGTGCAAATTTATAAGCAATATATGTTTTGTGTGAAAAGTTTAACAATAAATAAAATCACTCGATCAACCAGGACAAGTACTAATCCAACCAAACGTGTTTGTTATTGGATTGCGTTTTCCCGGAAGTAACACCTCTGCATCTGTCCTTTTTTTTTGAAAGCTCATTATAAAATTAGTAGATATTTTTTTAAACCAAAAAGTTAGGATATATACAAACAAAAATGTGCGCCTTTTTTTTTTTGTTGTTGTCAAAATACTTTTGACAGACATTGTTGTATCTCAAAACAAATTTAGATTTTGTTTTACTCATATTTTGCATATAAAATTAGAGCATGTGCCATTCCCCTAATTTATTATTCAATTAAAGCCGCAAAAATAAACTTTAATCGCGCAGCATATATCAAGAGACAACAACAACAAAAACAACAACAGCCCCAAAAGAATACAATATACACGCACACAGATACACACGCACACTTTAGTAACTGACAACGAGGCCAGAAAAATATGAAAATCGTGAGCTAAGAAATTGTTGCACTCCTTTTTGTTTTTTATCATGTAGTACAATATATATATATTAGTTTGCGTGTGTGTGTGTGAATATGAATATTTGTATGAATATTTATGCATTCACTTTGACTAAGTATGTAATCGATTAAAAGTGCATGTCAAACTGTGTGTGTATCTGTTTAAATTCAAGTGTGTGTGTGTATGTGTGCGTTGACGCGGCACGCCGCTTGGCCGCATTTCATTTTATGGGCTGTGAAAAAAAAGTGAGGCGGCATTAACAAGAAAATGTTGCCAACAAATAAAAAGTTGCAAAAAAAAAGAAGCATCGAGTCACAAAAGCTAATTGTAGACAGCTGACGGTTTTATACCCTAGCGGATGGAAAAGTCTCGTGGGCTTTCGAAAGAACTTTTTTGACATTTGATTTAAGGGCGAAAAATTTTAACAATGAATGGAAAAGTTGAAGAATGTTTGTAATACAAATTTCATAGCGGTTAATACTTCTTAAGCTCTAATTTTTTTGTTTAATATTTTTGAGATAAATTAAGGAAGAGCACATGTGCAGTGTATTACTTTTAGGCGATTCTTTCGATTTCAATGATTTCAATAATTTATTCTTTTTTTTTTTAAATTTCGATTGCTTATCGAACTATCGATAACTAAATTATTACACAATAATCGATTAATACTTCTCAACTTATAATTTTTTTTATTGTTTCAAGACAGATTAATAAATAAGGAAGATCACAATTGAAATGGATTACTTTTTAGTCGATTCCTTCGATTTTGATGATTTTAATATAGGTCTAGGTCGATTTTTTTTGACAATACAAATATTTCACCATTAATACTTCGTAACTTTTAAACTTTTTATACCCTGTACCGTATGGTACAAAGGGTATATTGTGTTTGTGCAAGCCGAAAATGTATATAACGTAAAAAACCTCAAATATCTCAAAATTACCTAAAAGATCAGGGTGACTAGAGAAGTCGATATACCCATGTCCGTCTGTCCGTATGGACGCCTAGATCTCAGAGATGGTAAGAGATAGAGCAACCAAACTTTCAGATAAGATCCCTTATTAATCCATAGAAGACAAGTTTGGCAATCGGAAGGTTTTTGGAGACCCCCAGCACTGTAGCAAATTTGATCAATTAATCGTACTTCATCAACATATAATAACTTTTTTTACAAAATTCGTTGTGTTTCAAGTTAGATTTATAAGATAATGGAAAAGCAAATTTGGCAGTCGGATTAGTTTTTTATTCGAATCAGTGTACTAAATTGTGATCAAAATGGTTGACTATATCATATAGTCCATGGGATAGAGCGGTCAAAAAAATTGCGTGTCCAAATTCAACAAATGATTTCGGTTTGTTTTATGAAAATGTCGTACTTTATTATGCCGAATAAAAGTATGTTTTGGTTGACTGTTTTTTTGACAAGGTATCCCAAAGTAATCTAATCCCGACTTTATCGTACGCCATCTTTTAAAATACATTTTAAGATTGACTAATATGGGAGATAACAAGTACAGATTAATAACTACATAGTCGATTAGAGTCGTTTTTGATGATTTTAGATATGTTCTTGCCAAAATTCAACAATTATTTTGTTTTTTTTAAATTTCGATTAAATATCGAATTACAGATAACTGAACGACTTTTGTTGACAAGACAAATCTTGTAAATCAAAAAAGATATTGAATAACTATTTTTTAATTTGAGATAAAACTTTTAATAGAAAATAAAAATTAAATTTGTTTTAAAATACTTCGGAACTATTTTATTTTAATAGAAAATTTGAAACATTTTTTCTTCAATAAAAGTTGAACTTTATTAAAAAAAATTAATATATTTTTATTAAAAGAATTTAAAAAAATAAAGTTGAAAATTTAAATAAAAAAAATATGGAAATTTTTAAATAAATAAATAAAAAATTTAAAATAAATAAAAATTTGTAATTTTTAAATAAAAAATTAAAAACTACTAATAAATACAAATTTTTAATTAAAAAAAAAATTAATAGACATTTTTATTTTTCAATATAAAATTAATAAAAACTTATATTTTTAAATAAAAAAATAATAGAAATTTGTATTTTTAAATAAAAGATTAATAAACATTTTTAATTTAAAATGAAAAAATTAATACAAATTTCGACTAGCTGATGTTAGTTCAAAAACTAACATAAAACGATTTGATTAAATAATTTATTGTTATTCCTTTTTTCGTATGGTAAAAAGGTATTAAGAAGTTTGTGCAAGCCGAAAATGTATTTTCAACTTACAGAAGGAATTAATAAACCCCATTTTTATCTTAAAAGTTTGATGTTAGTTTCTAGAGAAATTAAAATACCGATGTCCGTATGTAAAAAAAGCCTAGATCTCAGAGATAGTTAAGACTAGAAAAAGAACAAAAATAACAAACTTTCAGATTAGATCCGTTACTATGCTACAAAAGACAAGATTAAACATTTTTCTTTTTTTGGATATCGGGGTATTTAAGATAATTATGCTCCCATAGGGGTGTTTCAGTGATGACCATCCTTAAAGACCATAGTTTCTAGATGGATAATTAGTTTGTAATTTTGAAGTTGCCAAATCTTGAAAATGGAAAGATTTTTAGAGTACCCAATCAGTGTAAAAAATTTGATCAAAAATCGGTTGACTAATATTTTAATAGTACCATTAGGAACGATCTGGTCAAAAAAATTGTTTGGTGCAAAATTCGACTGATTTCTGTTTGTTTATGAAAATATCGTAGCCAATTTACCGAATAAAATATCTTTTGGAAGTCTTAAGCAATATTTCGGACTTAATTGCAATGTGGTGGTACAGGGTATCCCAAAGTCGTCTGCGCCCGACTTTAACGTACGCCATCTTTTTTTTTTTATGGAGTATGATTCTAAATAGTGAATTAACGATGTTTAAGCACAAAATCGTTTGAATTTGAAAATCAGTAGTTTAATACATCATACAAACGACAGCAAGTACCTTCTGGAACGCGCAAAATTAAAACTAAAATAGTTCTTTAGTGTAACCAGATATTGTGATCATCATTCTGTTTTTTTGTTTCTTTGCTGAGAAGTTGGCTACGACCTTGAGTGTCTTTATTCTATAAGATAATGTGAACTTTTGCAAAAAGCGAGCCCTTTTTGCGGAAAAAATATTCTAAGCGCTTAAATAATAAAAGGTTTGATACGTTGTCCAATTTAAAGTTACAAAATATACGAATATATGCTCAGAGTTTGGTACGTGGTTCGATTTGCTATTTAAAGAGTTATCGAATATTCGCCTTGGCCATCTTTCAGAAAGTAAATTTTATTTTATTATTTTTTTGCATCCGCCACTGTGATCCCTGCTACAACCACACAAAAACTCTTTAAGTAACATATACAAATGACGCCATGGCCATCACAATACTTTGTACAGAATCATTTAAGAAGACGGATGTTGCAAAATCAATGTAGCAAAAGATACTGATCATGGGATCATCTTGTTTGTGCAACAAATATCCGCTTAAAATAAACGTGCCCCCAGCGAGTGTATAAAAAGACGACAAAAAATTTACGAGCGCTACTCACTCATATTTTCAAGCACACATACACACAGATACACAGATACAACAACAACAAATACAAAGATATACACATGGAAACATTTTGCCAGTCACTAATACAAATACACCCAGGGTTTGGGGTGGCACGTGGCTGTGTGTGTGTGTGTGTGTGTACCGCTTTGGTTTGGCTTGTTTTTAGTGCTTTGGCACGTAATGGGGTCGCCGCTGCAGTCCTCTACGTCGGCTCGTCCCCCCCCACCGCCGCTCGGTGCCTACAATACAACCAATGCCGCACAGCCTTTGTGTGGTCTCTTTTTGTGTATCTGTGTGTGTATCTGTATGTTATATGTTTTAAGTGTATTTGTATGTACGCGAGAAGGCTGGGCTGTTTTAGGCTGGGCACACGACATCGGCGCCCACTTTATGCCAACGATGACGTCCACAACACCTATGAGCCAACTCTAAGTGTCAGTCGCAGGCAGAGACGCAGTTGGCACAGAGTCGTTCTGATGTCTGTTTGATGTGATATGAAGAACCGATTAACGGCATTGAAGTACTTGGAGCAGATTTGCACAAACCACGAAAGCAAATTACGCTCAGGACGAGCATCATTTTCCACTTTATTGAATTACCCAGCTAAATGTTACTGCCCCCTTACCACAGGCACAAAATGTGTTTATGGCTTTGTGTTGTTGTGTACAGGCCAGGGCTGCATAAGAGGTTTGGAAATGGACCGTTTCGAAACGGTTTAGCCGTTTGTTTTAAACGAATCTTCCTCGAACCCTTTGAACCGGCACAGTTTCATTTAAAAAAAATGTTCTCTTTGAATTAAAGGTTGAAATAAAAACAAACAGACTGGTCCAATACAGGCGCAGGAAAGTAGACGTCATTTTTGGCAGCACGCCATATTGTTTTTCTGTCAGCTTTTCTTTTTTGTCTTTTGTTAGTTGAAAGTGCCCCAAAATGAAGATTTTCAATGCTGAAAAGGTTTACTTCTTTCAAAAACTAAGCACATGGAAAAATAATTTAGATAAGTATAGTATAAAATAATTTAACCTAAAAATAAAAAAACCTTTAAATAATAAAAAAATAACGATTGAGACTGCATCGTTGACGTCTTGATTCAAATTTAAGTATTTGTCTAGAATATTCAAAAATGCGAATCCAGACAAAAGATATGAGTAAGTCGAGCTTAGAATATTCATTACAGTGCAGTGGCGTAGAAAGCTTGGGGGCGGAGTTCAAGATAAAGACACCCATTGAATTGTTTCGTATGAAAAATAACAATTTTGGAGAAAAACTTCCCAAGCAATCCTACGAAAGTTCCGTCCATTACATTTATATCGCAACGTGGAGTGGCGGTCTTCAATTATCCACCTCACAGACCCTCCCTTCTGGTTGTTAACGAAGATTTAATGTAAGTCCCAGGATTTTTAAATTTTTGAAAAGAATGACGAAATATGAAAAAAAAAGTTTTTAATACTATTTTTCGTTTGTCTGCCGTGTTTTGAATAATAATTGGAAAATGTAAAGCTCAAAAGTTATGAAGACCTCTATAGGTGCTAAATAAAGATATTTGTATATGAAAAACTCATAAAAAGCTCTTTAAAAATCGAACTTTTTTATGGGAACATACTATACCAAGAAGTCTTGAATCTTCGAAAAAAATTGTTCATCAATTCAAAAATGCAAGTTGGGGTAACGAATGTTATGCTTCTTGTTTCAATGAATTTTAATTTAATAATTTTAATAATAAAACGATCATCGAAACCAAGAAGTCATAATTTAGTTGTTTCTTAATCGGTTTAATTTCGACAAGAAATCTTTAAAAATAATAATAATAAGTCAATATTTTGACTTTCTTATTTTTTTCAAATTTTCTAAAATAGGGTGTTTTTTTATGATACTTTTTTTAAAGCTTGTGTTGATCAAACTACAGTCGAACTTCACCTTATAGACTTTCGCACGGTAGCAGCATAATGGTCTTCACTATACTAGGATATTTGGTATAAGGCGATCATAAAAGTAGTCAGAGTTCGTTATAGCGAAATATAACTTTAGTTTTTATTTGGTACACAAAAAAACGTATTTTTTTCCAACTTTCTAAAATAGGGTGTTTTTTAAAGCTAGTTTTTTTCATAAACTTGTGTTGATCAAAGTACAGTCGAACTTCACCTTATAGATTTCTCCTCGAAGCAGCAAAATGATCTACTGTATAGGATGTTCGGTATAAGGCAATCATAAGAGTAGCCAGAGTTCGTTATAGCGAAATATGACTGTCATTTTTTATTTGGTACATAAAGACGTATTGATAAAAAAATTTCATTATTTGGTAGCATTGTTTCGTGAAAAAACAGACAACAGCTGTCAGAATGGTCGATATGGTAACTGTTAAAAAAAAGCTTAAAAAAAACACACCCTATAGCTTACAATGCATAAAAGGAACCAGCAAATGTTGACTGAAAATAGTGAACCTTGGCTTCAAATTCAGAGCTTTGCAGCCCTGTTAACAAATACATATATACTTTTGTTAGGCACTTTGGCTAAAAGCGCTGGCGAAAAAAAAGTGACGCGTGCTTTTTTTTTTGGAGTCTTTCTAGTCGCTTGGCCATTCATACAGCGATTTCGTCAGGGTGATAAAGAAAAATTTCAATTTAAAATTTTTTTTTGTGCTGCTCTAGCATAATTTTAGGGGCAAACAATGTGTCCGCAAAGCACCATTTACCGCCCATTTTGAACGTCAAAACCCAGTCAAAGCCCAAAACGCAAAATGTCTCTACTTAGACATGAAGAAGTTATCAGCAGTGTTTATGAGTAGGTTTTGTGGTGAGTGTAGGTATAGGTTGCCCCACCACAGTGCCAAGCGCCATTGCTTGGGCTCCTGTCAGTTTGTCAGTCTAAGTGACTTTTCAGCTAATGAAAGCCGCGGAAAATTCTGACTACGAGGCTTACTGCCTTTTGTTTATTTGTTTGTTTGTCTTGTTTTGTTTGTTGTTTTTGTATTTTTTGTCTTTGTGCCACACGTTTGTCACAATTTGATGATGAGCGGCAGCGAGTGTTGCCACCGCAGCCACCGCAATCACAATAGCAACAGCAACAGCATCATCATCATCATTATTATCAACCCAGTATGCTATATATACCATATATATGTACTGTGACATACAATATATAAACGTCATTGTTATTTGAAATGTGTTTTTGGTGCTCTGTGGCAAAGCACTTTCGCTAGACACACCGCATGCTCCTCTACCCAAATGAACCGAAAACAGTCGAGTCCAAGGCAGCATCATCAACATTGCTACTGCACAGTGGACGAAATAATTTTATGCTGTGACTTAATTAAAATCTTCAAAGCTGTATGGTCGCTATGCTACAACTGAAGGAAAACGCTTCGTGACATCACTATTCAAAAAACTTTGAAATCCTTAGAGTTTATTTAAAAAAGTTTGCACAGCAACTTGTGTAAAGTAACATAACTTTGAATTTATTTCAAAAGCTTTGAAAGTTTTTTGCTTGTCAGCATTTTTACACAGCATGGTGCTTAGCAGAGTTGGAATTTGTTTCTTTTGTGCATTAAGAAAATATCATGTGTTAAGTTTAGAAATAAAAAAAAATAAAAATAAATTGCATTGATTGAACCAACATAAAAGCATAGCTTATCAGAATTTTTTTATATTAAAATAAACTCACAGCTTGCAAATTTATTTGGTCACTAATCTGATAAACAAAATGACGATTCTTAAAATACAAACAATCGTTCGTGAAGAATTTTGTAGACGCAGAAAAAAGTTTTTTAATCAAAAACCTAACTTCTAAATGATTTGTTTTTTATAATTTTTACAATAAAATTTGTATGCTGTTTATAGAAAATTATATCTTTATCTCTTTAAATGTATAGAACTAAAGCAGATTATGTTCAAATATAACTTTTTTTTTTTGTCGAAAAAAAAAGCATTTTGTTTAAACAACCCTCGTCGAATGGAGAAAAAGTTTCTTTGGGTTCAATTTTCAAAAAACAGTCTTTACTTATTTATCTCCAGTAAAAACGTTATTAAAGACCAAACGGCTTAAAGTCTAAATGTTCTCTGAGTCTCTGGTAGGGTGGCCCTTGCATGACAACATAACTGACCTGTGACTTTTTTTTTATCCTTTGCTACTTCCTTTTGATTGATTGAGTCACTTTTGCACTCAGTACGTCGAACACGCAATAAAGAGAGCGAAAAGGTTCAGACGACCAGAGTAGGGCACAACATTTATTTAGTGTACGTCACAAATTAAAAAAAAATTACCTTGTACAAAATTTGTATTCATTTGTGAATGGAAAGTAGGAACTGATTTGGTGGCTTACTATGTAAATAATTTATAACAATTTATAAAACACGGGCATTCGCATGCGTCTTTGTTTCAAAATTTTTTGCAGTTATTCTTTGATAATTAAGATAAAGAATGCGAAATTTTTGGTTTAAGACTACTTGTATTTTTTTTTATTTTTTTTAAAATTGCTTTAAAAAGGCAGAACTTCCTGCTTTCTTTCCTAACGAATTAAATGAATAAAGAAGATAATATTTTAAATATTTTGAACGAAATCGGCTCAATAAAATAAAAAAAGAAAATATAATTATTTTTTTATGTATCAATCTATCAACGCATTGATAGCATCTTACGTCAAATTAGCTAAGCCATTTTTTTTTATTAATTTTAATTAATTAAATGTCGTACTTTTAAGTTTTTTAAATAAATATTATTTGTTAGTTAACAATTCGTTTTTCTGAAATTTAATAGTACTTTATCTTGAAAAATCACACTATTTAAGCGGAGCAGTCAATTAGATTAAATGACTCGAATTAAAAACCATTTATGTTTTGCAACATAGTTTAAAAATATCCTTCTTATGCACAGTGGGCCCAGATTTTCATATTTTGGCCAAAACCCTGTCATTTCCATAATAATTTTTTGAGAGTGATGAAATTTTACACACGTGTTCCTAAAGGATTGAACTATTTTTCTGAGAAGTTTGAGCCTTTTTGAGATATAGATAATCCAGCCCAAAATTGGAAAAAATTTAAAAAAAACCAAACAATTTTTTTAACATAATTAAAAATATAAAAGGTTAATTGGAGTTGGACCATATTTCACACAGAGGTAGATATCAGCTTCCTCATTTTTGAAAAATAGCCTATACCCAAAATATTGAATGGTTTTGGAGCTATAGCCCCAAATAGTATCAGCTTCCCAAGCAATTTACAGAAAGACGACATCACCAATCATCAATCCATCTGGTTTTTAACTGTAATAATTTTTGTTTGCTTGCTTTTTTAATTTTAGAAAAAAAAATTTCAAAAATCTATATTCCATTTTTACGTTTTTTGATTTGCATCATTGTAAGTATGCTATAAAATTTTCAAATTGTACATTTTAGTATAAACTTTGAAAAAATTGTTATCAAAGCATACTTTTAGGCAGCAAATAAATTCAAAAAATAGTCAAATTTCCTGGGGGTCATTTTTTAAAATTCAACTTTCAGATACAAAATTCAATTTCCGAAAATCGGGAGGGTTTACATTTTGTTGTGACGAAATTTATAAATATTTTTTCGAGCAAATATCGAGTGGTAGTCGGAGGTACCCTCAAAGCAAAGTAGCCAAATGATGAAAAAACCAACAAAATCTCTATAACTACTCGAATATATTTAAAACCACGAAGTTTTTAAGCTCAATTTTATTTTTTCTCTGAAGTAATATTTATAAATAATAAAGTGAATGAAGATTTCGTAGTTACATGTATCTTGGTAAATGCAGGTTGTTTTTTTTCTTCAAAATATCGCGAAAGCTCATTAAATACCAAATGTCAACTTTGATTGCCAATAACTTAAAAACCAATATAGTTTAATATTTTTTTTTGAACTTTTTAAAAATTAATGAGGGTCATTAGAAAAGTTTAAAAATATCTTTGTAGTAAAATATCATGCCAAGCCCAAAATGCAATCGAAAAATTATTTTATGAGAAGATTTTTAAGATAATTCGAAAAAAATATTTTTTGCATTTAAAAAGTAGTGTTTATTTTATCAAAAATGTTTTAAGTTGCACTTTACCGAATTTATTTGCTTCAAATTGTTGCTTTAATTTCCTTAACAAAGGAACTAGTTGAAGAAGATACCGAAAATTGCGCACAACGATTTAAAAAAACTTATGGTGCAAATCGATTCATAAGTTAAAAAAAAAAATCTCAACAAATTTATATTTTTAAACTTAACGCGTTATGGCCTAAAAAAACCTTTTATCAATTTTTATTTAATTTTGACTAAACTACTGAATATTTTTTAATCAATTTGTTTTTAATAAAATTGTCAATAGTGGTCTTTAAAAAAAATGAAATTAAATTTTCGTATTTTTTAAGTAGGTTTTTAAAATATGTTAATCGGTATTTTTTTTTAAACACGTCTTTTAGTTAAATAGTCCTTAGTGGTAATTAATATTTAGTAATGAAAAAAAACAAAAAATTATTAAAAAACTTATTAAAAAAAATTGTTTTTGTTCAAAAGATTCCAAAAATTATAATAAATTTAAATTTTAAATATTTTATTGAACACAAATTTCATGTTGTTCATAAAAAATATTGATTTATATTGTAGGGAAATATTAAAATATTAACATTGCTCAACAAAGTATTTTTTATTATTTACATTAAGTGATGTAATTAACAAAAATGTGTTAGGTTACATTCAACACAAAATTAACCAATTGCAACGCAAGAAATTCGAAATTTGTTTATTAATATTTCACATTTGTTAGTAATTTTTTTTTCTAAATAAGTCATTTAAGTCTTATGCTTCTTTGATTTAATTTAATAACAATTTTATGAATCTACCAATTCAATAAAAAAAGCCTATACAATTAAATCAATCCTACAAATTAACCGAATCATAAATATATTTGCAGTCGAATTTCCCTATAACGAACTCCTTTGCAACAAATTTTTTCATATTTAGTATATTTTTCTAGCGTACCGCAACGAAAATTCTGCTCTCTTGCGAACTCGTTATGGAGAAATTTTCAGAAATAAAAAAACAAAATTTTGTTAGCAAAACTTCTTTCAAAGCTCCTTGGGTTATTTTGTTTTAACACAAGCTGCGCCAAGATCTTGATTTCAAGGCCAAATCTCATCGCGTAAGCTAGACGCACACGTGACTCGAAAAAAGTCGCACCCACGTCCATCACTAGAACATTGTGCAAGCTACACTGCCTTTTCATTTTGGCGCTACTTAGCCTTAACACTCAACTCACACTTAGGTCTAAAATCACGACCTTAATTAGTTGAAATTGTGTGCCCTTAAGTTGACATTTGGCCCACTGTACGCTAGCAGTCAATGTGGCCAAAGCACACTTGCTCATTCATGCTGCGTGCTTAAAAGAGCATTGCCCGCCGGCATTATGTTTTGTGTCAACGCTATGCGACACGAAGCTGCCAACCCGCTACCAAACCAGCCGTCCCGAGAGGAGGCGCTGTCGAAGCTGTGGGAGTGCGTCTAGAAGGCTGACAGTGTTTTGCATGAAGCTACATGGAGGTGACTAGCAGCAGCTGTTTACGGCATTGCACGTAGTTTTGTGGGTTAGCAGTACGGCGTCAGGATTTGCTACTTCTGTATGTTGTGTTATGTTGTTATTGTTTGTGTTTTGTTTCATGTTTTTGTTGTTGATGTTGACTATGTCATTTTCTAATTTAGCACAAACTGACAGTAGGCTGGCACAGTGGTACACATTATATTTATGCAGAAATCAGCAAAATAAATAGGATACAGTAGTTCTGCTAAAACAAACTATTTGCTTTTAATGAGTCATCAGAGCAGCACTATTAAGCAAATAAAAACTAGCGTTAATTAGCCAGAAACGCGCATTAAGACCAAGCTTAGATGCTTTATTTGGTCACACTGCCAACCACATATAGGTTGCACTGCCTGCTTAATGGTCTGGCCACACTGATGCTCTCCGACAAAGCAGCAGAACGCGCTCTCGTCACACACTTTGACACATTGTTAGTCAAACAAAAGATTTTGCATGCTAATTCGATTCGCTTCCCAACACAAACACAATCGCACACACACACACACACTACAGATACACAGTTAGAATAAATAAAGAGACGGCAGTCACGCATTCAGACCAACCCACCTAAGCCCTTTTCGTAAGGCTGGACCCAGAGACACCCACGCCCAAGAGTTTACCCAGTACGCGAAGTTCGAAGTGCGTTGAAAGCCAATAATAAAATGGTTTTCTTCTCTGTTTGCGTGATGTTTTAGCGGCATCTACTAAGCCAACCAACCTTGTTGATAAAGCAGTCAACAAGGCAAAAGCATCGCATAAGCTTACACTGAAAAAAATACAAATACATAAATAAAATTCTGCCCGAGTCCTAGAAAAGCCAGTGTCAAAAGCATGGCAAAATTGAATTTTTTTTAACGAAAGCCAACATATTTGGTAACCAAGTTTTCGAGTTTGCTGCAGCATCTAGTTTATGTGTATCGGGGTAAAAAGCCAAAAAAAACTTGGCATCCAGGTGTTGGAGTACGCTGTCAGTGTACAGAAACTGTGGGAACTAAAGCCAACACATGTGGTATGCCGGTTTTCCATTACGGAGCAGCATTAAGTTTGCGTATATCGGTGCCTACTTTTTGGCGTACACTAAAAGGAAAATTCTTCAGCTAAATTAATTAATAATTAATGAGGCAACTTTACAAGTGCTAAAATGTTATATGTATTATTGGCAAGTCCATTTATGTGAGAGAAGTTTATTCCTAACTCACCAGCAAATGACTTTAATCGCCACTGTTCAGTGTGGCCAGCAAACAGAGCACTCAGCTGTGCAACTCATCTACTAACTCAGGTGATTTTAGGCCAGCGATCCCAAAAAAATATAGTTTTGATAAGAAAAACTATAAAATTCCGATTTGATTTGTCATTTTGGTATCGACAAAAAAATTCGTTTTCCGGAGCACGCAAAAACGAATCCGAATAAAATTTTTCGGTTTGGATTGTTCGTTTTCCGAGCACGTCTGAATATAGTTGAGTCACTTATTAGTTAACAAAATTTTCGATGTTAACGAGCTTTTTTGGACATTATCGGTCTTACCATCATACTGCTTTAGAGGCAATAATTCAGAATTTTTTGGATAAAACACTAATTGTCAAAATTTGCATTAACTTAAGGCGGCTCTGCACCCTACGTGCTTTGCACTCAACTTGGCAAAACGCTTTCAGCGTACGTCTAAGAATTAAAGTCTATTTTTTCATCCTCCCCACCATTGAGGTAGAGGATTTGGTTCTTTCTTTAATCTGCAAAAATAAACAACAACAAATAACCCATGTGCCAAGCCACTTGCATCCACTTGGGGCCGAATTGTTTAAAATATGATGTTTTGTTTGAATCCTCAATTGCTTGATAAAATAAAAAAAATTTCCATACATTGACCCTCAAAATCTTCCATTTTGGAAGCGGAATTGTCCAAAATCATTCTTTGGTGCTTATCTGCACCATAAAAATGCACTTGTACTACCTCTAGCTCTTATCCATTGGGATTAGTGCTGGAGATAACTTCGATGTTATATCGATGCATCGATTTATCGATGTTTAAAATACTTTTTTTTTTTTTTTTGTTGCAAAAGAGATGTTTCTCCAACACTACTAAACACCATTATGAGCAGAGTTGAAAACTCGTGGCCAACAATATAGATATTTTAAACTTCGATACATCGATGCATCGATATAACATCGATGGTCGAAAGCATGACAAATAGCTCATAAAACGCAATAAAATGTTCCATAAATTCCCACTACTTGGTCCGATAAAAAATAATAATAATAATAATAATAAAAAATGTGCTAAGTAGTAACCCCATATGAAAAATTCAAAATTTTCCCATCAAAATCTTTATTAGTGCTCATACTCACTCCATAAAATATAAGATATTAATTTGGAAATATTTATCTTTTACCAAGACCGGACTAAAAAATATGGAGGCTCAGGGTTGAGGGAAACGTTGAACTCTACTACAATTACTCATAGATACATTTTAATGTGAAATATTTATATGTGAATACTGACGTACCTCAATAATGAGATAATATTACTAAAATGATGATGTTGTTTGAGGTTTTCGACTTGAAAATATTGAAATATTATTCTTCAACTCGAAAAGTAACTTCTTATATAATAATTGAAATTTATTGATATTTTTCTTGACAATAAATTTAAGCATCTTCCAGAAATTTTTGTCGCCCCACTTTTAAATCCGGCCCTGTTTATTACTACAACGTTCGAGTGTAGGCTAGGCTAGGTTAGGTTGAATAGGCTGCTGAATCAGTAACTGAGATCACCCAGAGACAATGAGGCCCTTTGTGTTGCCTAATTATGAAAAAGGAGGAAAGAAGTAGATATGAGAAGGGGGAGGAGTACAGGTGGATCAAAAACTATTGGGCATTTCTAGTCCCCTAAGTCTCTCTTATTGCAGAACCATTTTGAGGATTCGACAAAAGGAGCCAGATCCGCTATAGGCACATTAGCCAGACTGCGCAAGTCTTCAAAGAAGGTTTACCCAGAAACTGGGTTCGTCTTCTTAGAAGCGCCGAGCAGTGGCATAGCAGGTGTTGGATGTTTTCTGTCTCCTTCTCGTCTTCGCAGCTACGGCAGACGTTGTGATGGGGAACGTTGAGCCTTTCAGCCATTAGGCCTATGGTGCAGTGCCCCGTTACAAATCCTACCACCATCCAGGTCCTGTTTTTGTGAAAGTGCAGGAGTACAGATGTTCGCCTTTGGATTATTCGAGTATAGCTTAGTAAAGACAGAATATTTTTTTACTAAGTGGATTCTTATTAAAGTTTTAAAAAAAAAAAAAGTTTATGCTAAAAAAAAAATTTTCCTAAGCCTAAGCCCTGTCGGCCCATGCCATGATCCGGCACTGCTTATTGCTACAAAGTCCGAGTATAGCTTAGTATATACAGAATATTTATACAAAGATCGATTTTCTTTTAAATTTAAAAAAAAAAAAAACGTTCATTCTACACACAATTTTTCCCTAAGCATGGCCCCGTCGGCCCATGCCCTAATCCGGCCCTGTTTATTACTACGGAGTCAGAGTATAGCTTAGCTTAGACAGCATATTTTTACAAAGACCGACTTCCTATTAAAGTAAAAAAAAAAAACTTTAATTTGATCCTGTTTATTTCTGTACAGTAGCCTCTGTTGCTCTGGCTTTTAATTACTTTGTTCCTTAGAATTAATTATAAATATATAAAGTCCAAGTACAGCTTAATATAGTATAGACAGAATATTTTTACGAAGATCGACTTCCCATTAAAGTTTAAAAAAAGAAATAGTTTATTCTACACAACACAAGTCCTAAGCCTTGGCCCTGCCGGCCCATGCCTTGATCCGCCCCTGTTTAGAAAGTCCGAGTATACCTTAATAAAGACAGATCAAATTCCTAACATTTTTATTGGCAAACATTTTTGTAATCCTAGAATTTAAGGGAACAAATTTCCTGCCTAAAGCGTTTTGTTTTCACAGTGTACTAGCTGTCATCTTTTACTTCCGTGTACATAGCCATACATCTTATATCGTATCTCTGGTAATTTTAGTTGTTCTAGGCGTGTTGGTTTTGCTTGGCCTGGCTGCCAACGGCTTCCTCTGGCGGAAGTGTCATTTTTCAGCTAAGAAGGGTTTAGCTTCCGGTTTTCGTTACGGTTCATGACCAACACTGAACAGATACCGTTAGTTAGAAGTGTGCTAGTGTGTGAGTGGATGTGTGTGTGTGAGTAAGGTTCAAAAATAGCTTAACAAGCTGAGAACAATTTGTCTTCTGTGTGTGTAAAGATTTGTGTGAAATTTGAAGCTAAGCCAGTTTATGTTGAAGATTCTTTTTTTTTTTTTTTATTATTAATATTATTAAGTTTGACAGAATTGGTTTTTATTTGGCTAACCCTTATCTCATCTTAGTTTATGTTTTTATGTTTTTTATTTTATTTTATGGCTGCTTGTCATGCAAAATAAGCAAGCTAATTATGATTTGATAGGATATTTGAGCAAGGTTAATAATTTAGACAGCAGTTCGTTGCTCCCAATTTGTTAAAACGCAAAAATTTAGACAAAATAAAAATAAATATATATACCTACTGCATAGAAATATAAAAAAACAAGATGAAAAACCCAACGAAGCAATTTTGCTCAAGGCAATTGGCGTTTTTCGGTTTTTTCGTCCTTTTTCAAGTAAGAGCCAGCAATTTGGGTGTTTGAGTGTTATTTGGTATGCAAGACACATAAAAATGGTAGCAATTTTTGTGTTTTTTTTTTAGGGGGTGCTTAGCTTTTTAAGCAGTTTGAATGCGTTAACTCAATTATTAAGTGACCTTTTAAATGGCTTATGATAAGTAAAACACATTTGGCTCAATTTCGAAAATGCTGAATACATAAATCCATTAGCTTAACTTTAAACTGTGGCAAAGTGTCGCCCAAGCCAAACCCAAGCCAAGTACAAATGAGTAATGTGCATAAGGAAATGTATTAAGTGTATTGTACAGTAGACGCACACAAATTGGAATTTGTTAGTCCCAGGGGTTACTCTTATTTGATAAAAAATTACATTGTGTACGTTTTCTTTTATGAAAAATACGTAAGGAAAATATTAATTAATTTACTTTAAAGTCTTTTACAGAATTTCAGATCTTTGTTGCTCAATTTTCTTATTTTTCTTGCAAATCTACAAACAAGCCTTAAGCGATTTTATGTATTGTAGTAAGATTTATGAAATTTATTCAAGGAAAATTTTAATTTATTTATTTTAGTAGTTTTGCCTACTGAAGTAAAGATTATTAGTACACAAATTTGTGATTTTTCTAGTAAGTCTTAAAAGAAAATTGAACAGTTTCTATATACTTTGAAAACTATTGTGACAAGCTTGTAAAGAGATTCATTTGCAGAAAAAATTAATTTTTTGTTTTGTACCCTCAATTTTTTAAAATTCAGAAAAAATATATTTCTGTTTAGTAGCGACCGATCTGTAGATTAGAAGAATTGGTTGCATTAGAAAAATTTCAAATAAAACACCTTCATATTATTATATTAAAAAAAAATGTTTGTAAGCCAAAGCATCATGGGCCTTGAGGCTTAGTACCATTAATTATTCCCATGTTTCCTTATAATTTCCAAACAAAATTTTTTTTTATATACAAGCATAATTTTTAAAGTCAATCATCTCAACTTAAGTGTTTTCCGATTCAGATTTAATACTGAAATTGATATGATTGATGTGACCATAAGAGTAGAAGACACAACATTTTACGTAGCATAATAAAGTTTACAGATGTTAAAATCTACCCTTATTAAGCAGCAAAAGAATTTAAGATAATTGAGGTCCGTCTCATAGTCAATCTTTACGAAGATATTGGAAACAGACGGAATTAAAGCTTGTCCATTGAAAAATCTGAACTTATTAGCCCGCAGACGAATTTGGGATGATTGATGCCCGTCTTTTGGTCAATTCAACCTTAGATCATAACATATCAACCATAAGAGCTGGAGACATAAAATCGTATGGACCGTCAATCCAAAAATCTTTCCGTAGATCTTGAAGACCATAATAACTGGAGCTTTTAGTAATTTAAGTGCGTAAAAAAACTTTCTCGATGTTCGAATCTAACCTTATTAAGGCGCAGGAGAATTTGAGATGTTGATGTCCACCAATCATTCCGTAGATTATGGAGACCATAAGAACTGGAGATTTAAGTAATTTACGTGCGGAATTAAACTTTCTCGATGTTCAAATCGAACTCCATAAAGCCGCAGAAGAATTTAAGATGACTCATGTGCGTCGTTTTATAATGTAGCTGAACTTCCCTATAACAAAATTTTCGACAACCAATTTTTTCATATTGGGAATTTTTTCAAGTAATCTGCTTTATTGATCTTCTTATAACGAATGTCTGTATAATGAACCAATCTTGTCATGGCAATTCGGGTTAGAGATGTTCAACTGTACCTGACAAATTAAAGTTTCTCGATGTTCAAATGTGGCCTCATTAAGCCGCAGGAGAATTTAAGATAATTTAAGAACTTCCCATATTGGGAATTTTTCCAAGTATGTAATATGCTTTAAAGATCCTTTTATAACAAATTTATATATAACGAATCAAGTTTCTATTCTCGTACCAATTCGGCTTAGAGAAGTTTGACTGTAGTTGGATTTGTGGCTTTCTATGTGGTTTTGGATCTGTTTGTATAACCAAACTAACAAGCAATACATGTTTTTAAAAGCTTCTTCTTACGTATACGTTATAAATATAGGTACTAATTTATAATAAATTCATAAGTTACTTAGCTACCTTCGCTGTCTCCTTTATAGTCTTTAAAAATAATTTCTGAATATGTCAGAGCTCATAAAATGTTTTTCTCACATAATATGTGCGCAAAAAAGAAACCCAAGATTTTCATAATCTTTAATGCAAACCCTTTTGATAGACCACATTTGTTGTTTTTCCATTCGTTGTCTAAATAAATAATGATAATTGTTTGTCTACTCGTGAGTGTGTCCTAGTTGTTGTCTTTGTAAATAAAAGGAATGCTTCAAATTTAAGTCGACAATATCTAAAGACTTTATTGCGAAGTATAATTAACTGGAATAATGAGTAGGCAATGTTTGCGTAAGTACTTTATTTGTTATGCCAATTAACATGAGAAAATTGATGTGCATGGAAGTTGAAACGCTTGCTTTTAAACACTGCCACTTTTTTTATCTAAAACCGCTTTTATATAAGTACTTAATCTATCGAAGGTGTCATGAACTACTTTTCAATTACATTCAGAACTTGTTCCAATAAAAAAATGAAATAAAATTCCCGAATTTTCTTCTTCCTCCTGCGAAGTCAGCATTTGCCGACAAATGGATTCCATAAGAAGCATAAATCAACCGCTGTTTCAGAAAGATGGTTTAAGAAATCATTAAAAGCAAGATATTTACAGTGATGATACTGATATATATTTATGCAGCTTTCGTCTCGGTATAGCACAACGAACTTGTCTTTATGATGCCAGCTCCAAATTTTCCCAACGAACTAATAAAAATAATTGAAAGCTTTTTAAGCAAGCGTTCGCACGTCGTGTAGTACTTCGGACGTGCTCATTTTGTTGCTATTGAAATTTCTACAGGATGTCATCAGAGTTCCTGAATCAGTCCTCTTTCTCAACATTTACACTTTGCACTGCCTCAATATTCGCTAAAAATAGAGCAATTCACCTCAGGGAGAGTACTATCTTGTAGGAAGCGTTTGATATCCTTTCTAATTATATTTCGCTAGATTCGGATTTTCAACTTATAACCAAACTAAACCAAATATGCATAGATAAAGGTTAAATATTGAGTTTTTATACTAGAATGATTTTTTTTTAAATTTCGAATGCTCTAAAAAAACACCCTTTATGCTATTTTAAAACATTGAATAACGAAAAGAATATGTGATAAATTGAATTTAATTCAAATGGAAAAACCAGGGGGTACCGCCACATTCGATTAGGGAGACTTTAACAGCAGGAGCATCCCGACTGTACTATACCCTATAATTTCCTTAATTTCTACAGTCTTCATTCGGATCGTTTTGGGGCTTTTTCATTTTGGGCTATATCTACCGAACTTCCTAAGCGTTGTTAACAAAAGTCCTTTGTAGGATGGGCTTTGTTAAATAAGATCTTTGTCGAGTTTTAATTGTCTAGGTGGAAAGGTTTTGGGGTTAAATAGTGGGAAAAAGTTTCGAGGGCGGTGTAATTCTCAAAAGGTACAAAATATTTTACATATGAGTCTACATATGTATTTATTGCGGAAACTGTAGCTGCCTGACCTATTCTTTAAGTGGGACTTTCTTATCATTGTCTATAACTCGCAAAGTTCCCAGTCTATTTTGAAAATGATTATTTTCAAAAGGGAAGCCTATGGTAAGTTACAATAAATAAATAAAGTTCGGGAGCATGCTGCGTAATTCTATTGCGGGAAATGGGGTCCAAACTTAAAAAACTAAATGCAAGTAAAGAACTAGAGCATAAGACGCAACTTTTTCTCCTAGGTCTTTTGTTTTTCTAGAAACGTACGAACAGGCATAAATCGATGGTTTTCGTCGTTCCGATAATTTTTCTATAATAATGATGGGGTCCTACTCGTTTTTTTTTTTTTTTTTGGCAGTAAACACGTTAATATATAGCAGTCAATCGATTTTGATAAAATTTGGTACAGTGTTTGGGAACTCTGAAAAACTCCCGAATTTGGTTCCTATAATTTGTAAACAAACGAATTATCCATCCAAAAATTATGGTTTTATCGAGGTCCTCTGAGACACCCCTATGGGAGCTATATAATATAAGCCCGATATCAAAAAAATAAAATAAACTGATCTCCGGTAGAAATATAAGAATCTAATCTGAAAGTTTGGTTGGTCTAGTTTGTACCATTGTTGAAATCTAGGTGTTCATATAAACGGACAGACATGGCTATAACGACTTCTCTAGTCACCCTGATCATATTTTAGGTAACTTTGGGGGTCTCCGACGACTCCTGCATGTAGCATACATTTTCGGCTTGCATAAACTTTATATACGCTTTGTTCCATAAGGTGCAGGGTATAAAAATGATTTAGAAATATACGGACAATAAAAGATTTAAAGAAGCAAATAAATTTTGTACATGCTGTCTCCCCATTACATTGTGTGTAACTGAGTTTAAAGCTTTCCTAGCAATCAAAAATTTAACAAACGTAAAAGAATGAAATGTTAAAAATTCAAATATTACAATTATTAGCCATCTCATATCATATAACAACATACAAAAAATGTTGCCCGCCGGTCTTGGATTACCAATTTATTCAACAAAAATATATAAGGACTCACAAAAGCCTTAAGAAAATATCCGATGTACATTTTAAAGCAATTTACAACTTTAGACTGTCTGCATTTACAACAAACATAATTCACGAGTTTCCACTGTAGCACATATATGGTTAAAAGGTTTTGCAAAAATTGTCATGTTGCATTTTGCAAACAAAAGTTTTTCCAAAAACATATGGCTGCCATACTTTGTAGCTACTTTTAAAGAGTCTTAATACCAACTAAAGTAAATGATAAAACAAAAATGTACGGGTATTTGGCATCATTGAAATTATCTATGCCTGGGGAATAACAAATTTTGCCAAAAGATATTCACAAAAAAACAAAAAAAAATCTTACCCTTTTATGCAGCTAACCCAATAGAAACTTTGGCAAAAACACACACTGATTCGCATACTTATGTGTGTGGGTGTATTTTTGGGATTGTGCTTTTGTGTGTGTGTGTGTGATTGAGTGTCTGTGTGCATATTGTGGAGTGTTTATTATACGCAAAATGTAAAACTAAAATGTAAACCCTAAGGCAACATGATACATACTCATTATCTGCCCAGGCAACGAACCCAAAAAGATATCCCAACACCCACAAAACGGGCGTGTGAAAAATGTTTGCGACAACATCAACAACAAAAAACAAACGCAATACAGTGCCTCAAAAAACAAAAGCACCAGCAAATTAAATTTTTGCTGGCTTAAAGTTCTTACCACGCATCTATTAAAGCTGTAAAAGTAAACCGGCACAGAACTCCGCCAATGGACAACGAAAATGTGGCAAATAAAAGTTTAGCCTTTTTTCACAAAACTTTCAAACACACACACATATACAACTATAGATATAGCATATATGGCAGGTTATATATAAATTTAGTGCACATAAAGTTCAGAAAGTCAACGACCAGTTAAGTCAACGGACCATCAGCAAATGTTGGGTCATTTTGCATTGGACACTATCAAGGGACAGGCTACTCTTGCTGCCAGGCGTTGTCCCATTGCAGGCGACACGATTTTTATTTTTTTCAAAAGTTTTCTTGCATATTTGGGATTTTTATTTTTTTCGTAGTACCCCGCCCCTAGACAACTTCAATCTACTTTTTACGCAAACACATCATCATTTATGAGCATGTGTATAAGGGTGTAACCTGGTTTTGTATGCCACTTGCATTTTAATATTACATTTAAATAATAAAAATGCTGACCAACAACGTTGGATTTGCAATGAAATGCAATACGGTTGCCTCAATATGAGTGCATACCATCGTGGCATATCGTAGTACCTTAATAAAAAAAAATAAAAAAATTAATTAAAAAGTGTGTCAGCTACAGTCCGGAGAACACGAATATGATGTACACTATGGAAAAGTGGCCATCGACAGCGTTGTGGTAGCGTATTTGCTTTGTAACCCGATGGTCGGTGGTTCGATTCCCCGCAGACGCACTGGACGCTATTTGCCCAAGAAAATCTCTATTTATTTAAGACACCGACGTTTGGACTCGGCTATAAACTGTAGGTGCTCTGTTCTCTTCGAACAATTATTAATAGATAATTAATCCCCATGCTCCACTTAGGGGCGACTGACAAAAGAATTCAATCCAAACTTTAGAGCATGTTATGGAAAATTTTTTTAAAACTCAAAAATCTAAAAATGTAAACATACAACACTGCATTTCCGTATTTTTTCCCAATATGGCAACATTGTTCTGAAAAAATCAGCATACTTATGCTTGTTCTGTTAAGATACGGCTTGACTCTTTACCACTTTTGCGACCTTACAGCGCATATCAAGGCCACCACCTCAAGCCATGCGCTTTTTCTCTCAGTTCATACTGTAGAAGAACTGAGCTCTTGAAAACTTAAATTTTGTAGTTTGTTTTCTGGTACGCAAGTTTTTCAAAGCAAACAGTGTTGCCCTATTTCTTGTGCAAAAAGAACAATTATTTATTTATTTAAATATTGTAACTTAGAATTAATTCTAGGGAACAAAAGTAGTTTTAAAGCCAGAGCAACATAGGCCTTCAGGCTTCAAAAAGAACTATTACTCTGTTTTAGCGCTAAAACGAAAACTGAAGGTGTAACACAATTTGAAAGCATATCATGGGTAGAAAAAATCATTCTTAGACATTTGATTACAAAGCCGTCCTTTATTTATTAACTATTGTGACACGTTTTAAAAAAATATTTTAAAAAAAGTAACATATTTTTTATATAGGGTATATTTTTTATATAGACATACTCTTCGTTGTGCATACAAAAAAAGTTAAAGTTTTTGTCTTGACGCGTTTTTGTTGGCTGCGTACTGGATGCAACTTGGCTAAAAATTTGTTTTTATTAAGTTTTTATAATTTGTTAAAGGAATAAATATCCTATGATTATGAAATATATGCCAATATGTTTGTGAAATGCATGTTAATGACGAATTAATTTGGTGACATAAGCGATCGCCTAGTACGCCTAGTATGCTAAATCCGGCCCTGAGAATCACTATCAATGCCAGAACAAACTAGAAGGGTGTATAAAGTGAAAGCTTCAATCTGAACAAAATTTCCGTGACTTTTAAAAACCGCATAGTATCGATACCTAGATAAAGCGTAAAAGTTAGTTTGTAGCTTTTTTTTTATTTTCTTTATTTACTTCATTTTCATAAAGAGTGAATTTTTAGGATTAATTGTAAATTTTTTTTTTGCTATTTAATTATTAATTAAATTATTTTTCAAAGAGAGAGACCTTTTAGATTTTTAAGGACTAATCGTTAAAATGGATCATTTTTTTTTAATTTTGGTTTTTGAACGCCATTTGCGCTCATATGATAATATATAATATAATATCATTCCCGATACGTACATAAAGAGTAAAAGTTATCAGCTTTTTTTTCGTTTAACTGATTCAAAACTAATTTTATTTTATGATTTCCATGTTCCTGAACCAGCTCATGTACCAATAAAAATGAGCACAAATTTTGACATTTTTTTACGTAGTTTCCAAGAAATTTTAATATTGTTCACGCTTGGATAGCTTAAAAAAAAAAACAAATGTCCTTGTCACTTTAAAGATTATAAGCCGTCAAGTTTTATATGAGAAATGGTTTGCCATATCAAAAAACTGAGTGCAAGTAAAGGAACACTCAACTACTGACTAAGTTAAATGGTTTTAACTCCTTTGATCTTTGAGAAACAGTTGACCCGGAGCTCAGACAGATGGTCACGCCAAAATCCTTTACATGCATCATGCTGCTTTTTTTTAAGTACACTTTGCGAGTGTTTTCTTCAAGGTGTTAAGCACAACATAATTTTTTGGCAGCAAATAAAAATACCCCTTTGCCCTGTGGGGCTACAGTGTATAAAAAGGACTATTACCGACATATCAAATAAAAAAAATTGTAAACTGAGAGATGGTTTTTTGAATGTGCAACGGAGTGTTGACGTCGGCAAGTGTTTGAGAAAGTATTTAACAGAAATAATAAAAAAAAAAGTACATAGTACCTATATAAAACTGAAAATAAGAAGAACAAAAACAAAGCCAGCCAGCCGCAGCCGCCATTCAGCAACAAAAGGCAAAAGCCTCAGAAAACTGTCTGAGCATCCTAGTGGAACACTGTGTGTGGTGATGGTGTGTGTGTGTGTGGAAGAAGTTATTACCCTCGACTGGAAAATTTTTATAATGTGTACAATATTTTCCAAGCTCATGCACTGAAAAAACAAATTGAAATGTTTAATTAAAAACTTGCATCTTGCATAGCATAGTTTACTTACTCCTCATGCTTGGACTTTAGACCAAAAACTTATCAAGTATCGAAAAAAAAAATAAATTTAAATTGAAAGTTTTCATATAGACAAATTCCAGAAATGTTATAGATTTGAAATAAGCTGCATCCTCATCCATTACACAGATTTTTCGGCTTTAAACATTTGCCAGACTGAAAAAGTTTTTTAATACTTTAAAACAACATAGTAACTGATATTTACTGCGTTACAGCTTAAAAGCTTTAAGTCAGGAAAGTGGGAAAGTGCATGCCAATCGGATATGCTGTACCCATTTTTCCTGCCAACAGGTTGCATACGGATGAAAACAAAACCCAACAGTTACTTGGAGCACTGCCAATTAGTACATAAAAAATTCATCTCAAAGAGATTTGTGCAACAAAAAAATAGCTGATGTTTTACTAATTCACTATTTTTAACGTGAATTCAACAACTTGTTACTCAGTCATTTTTGAAGCGATTTCTAATTTGGAACAGTCTGCACTTTCCATATTGGTACAAGGTGTTCCATCACCATCAATCTCAGTTGTCATAATCCCCAGAAGCAACAATGTGTTTACATACAGTCAGTGACGGATTAAATTTTGTGGGCGCCCAAGGGCCAGCTGCATTGAGCTGGCGGGACTTTAATTTTGTGCGAGTGCTTTATTTATCGCTTTAAACATGTTCTTATGGGTAATTTTCTAATTTGTAATTGAGATGACACATCACAACAATTTTTATTTTTTCCATGAAGATTCGGTTTTCTTGGGAAAATTTCGCATATGAAAGAAGGACATGGTTCCCAAACCAAATGTTCTTAAGATATTTTTAAGTTTTAGGCTTTTAAAACATCAAACACACCGCATCATGTCTTTGAGTATCTTATTGGGCGCTGCTCCACGAATACCCCCATGCCACAATCCGCTCCTGTACACAGTTACATTATAACACAAGCTCTTCTAACTCCTGCCTATGAGCAACTATTGACCATGGAGTAATTTTATTATTATAGCATTTTTTTCTTCCAAATATGCTTACAAATGAATACCAAGCAGAAATGTATATCCCTAGAATTATTATTTTTATTATTCTCCATACACAAATTCAACTTTAGCACTCGCCAACACACAAAAAAAAAAAAAGAAGAAAAACTGTACAAAAACTTTTCATATTAACTCTAATTGGATTTCGTTGTGATTCAACTTTTGGTGTTTGCTTTCCAAGCTTCACATCAAGTTAGGTATACAGACAGTTACGAGAAGTAAACAACACTTAATCAAGAGCATATAAAATTAATTTTCATAAATCAGCCTTCCACTTTAAGATTTAATACTAAAAGATGTTAAATTAATAATATACATCTAAATACAAAATTAAATATTTACTTTGTCTAAAGATTTAATTTGTGCTTTATGCTTAATTGCTAGGGTGAAGCAGTTTTATGATGACTTTTGAGACTTTTTGGAACGAAAACAAAAATCTTACCCAAAAAAAAGTTTGGTCTTTTGTTTTATTTTATACTTTGTATCAAAAAGGTACGTAAAATGTTGTGTATAACACCTAGAAAAAAAATGTGTAAGAAGGAGGGGACAGGATGAGAAAAGCAATTTGGGCATGTCCATCTTTGCGTCTATCTTACAGTCCCTCCTGATTATCAAAGATTTTGTCTTAAGTAGAAGCATTAAATTCTGCCACAAATGGTAGGGATAGTTTAGATCTATGATTTGCTTTTCAAGTTACAATTTTCTAGAAACTCTGCAGAGATCTTCTTTTGCAGCATCCAACCATGGCATACTGAGACCGCAGTGGCCAAAATACCCCACAAAAAAATGTCAAAATATGAGGCAAAATCAGTGCTGGATAGAAATTAGTTGAGAACTTTGAGTGTAATATGTCTCTTAGAAAGATATTTGACGTCGTCATGATCATCGCCATCATTTATTTTTCTTGTTACATGAAAAGGAAACTAATCGGCTTACTAAAAAAAAATGAAAATTAAACCCTTTTTTTCTAAGCACTCTTTATGTAAACTTTTTTAGACTCAAATATATAAAATATTTCCAGTCTATGGGGATACCCCCACGTTAGCCCCTCAAAAGTTTTATTCAATTTAATATCAAACCTTTTCAAAAAATTCGTAAGAAAACTCATATGAATATAAAACCTTATATTTTTTAAAGACGATGAACACTTCTTTTAAAAAGTGTTTCTTAAAGAAAGGGCTCCTTCTTTTTTTTTGAAAATTTTAATCCCGAGCTCCAAGAATAGCTATGTACGAAAAACTTTAGATTTAATGAAGTTAATTTTAGGATGAAAGTTTTGGAAGCCCAATGAGAATTTCTTTGCATAGGAGTATTCATACTGTTCTAAGCCATTAAACATGGATCGTATTAATTAAATAGGCCCATACAAAAAATAGTATGTACATTAAACGTAACACGGCTACCCATATGGATTTGAAGCCGCTGAATACAAATCCAAGGTGTAAAAACTACAGCTCA
This sequence comes from Chymomyza costata, assembly GCA_018150985.1. NCBI lineage: Eukaryota > Metazoa > Arthropoda > Insecta > Diptera > Drosophilidae > Chymomyza > Chymomyza costata. Next base: position 62,360 of record JAECWU010000099.1, on the reverse strand, counting down.
AAAGATACAAAAAAAACGCATAAGACGAGGATTTTATTGAGGCTATCTTCGAAACATTGCCTGACAAACAATAAATAATTGATAAATTTTATTATACAAAATTGAAAATTTTTGAATTTTTAGGTTAAGAAATCAGAGCTAAAACTTGATTTTTTCGGATTAAATATATAAATTACAGTGGCAGAAAGATTTCATGGTGAGTGGATATGGCCGTTCTGAAACTGAGTCTTCAAGAAATTGAAAATTATCGGCTACAGGGTTGTGAATTTCTTTATAACTTAGTTGAAGCTCAAAACTATGTTTGTTTTTAAGCATTAAATTTTGCGCCCATTACTCACATTTTAAGATCCGCTACTGTCTCTATTCCATCTTTACGATGATCACAAGAACAAACGTTTTCGTTTAAGTTCAACATATTTTTTTATAGCCTTATCTGACCCAAAAAGAACTAGTTCGAAAACACTTTTTTTCTCAGTGTAACTGTCGTATGCATACCCATACATTTGTAGACTGAGCCCGAGATAGGAAGTCTTTACGTATACTTGATATTGGTTGCTTACTTCGTAGTGCCAACAATGTTGTTAAATTTTATGGTTCCACAGGTAGCGGGTATTGTTGTTATTCCTGCTCATGTTGTGTTTCTTCTTGTTGCTGTTGTTCATGCTGCTAGGGGATGCAAAGCACTCGGTCTTTATCGAGCCGTGCAGAATGCGTTTTGATTGATGTTGTAGCTGCTTCCGGTTTCTTTGCCTGCAATCAATTTAAATGCGCCGTTGTGCATTGTAAACTTGAATGTTTAAATCGTTAAAGTTGATCCAACCGGCAAAAATAGAAATAAGAAGCCAACAAAATTGGGTTATTGGTGACTATGGTGTACTGAAATGGATAGGTTGCCATAATGTATACCCATTAATCATGTTTAAAGTTTGAGTTGAAATATGCGAACTAATCTATAAACGTGTTGCATAGGAATCAAAAGACATGAAATGTTACTTATGGGAGTTTTTGGTTGTGAGTGAACTTTTTGAATATTTATGAACAGGTTATGGAAACTTCTTATGCCATTTAGTAAGTCACTATAACAGTTTGGTATAACTCAAAAAAGGACGTTGTAAGCATTATTTTAGAACTTTGTCAACAATTTTAGTAAATGCATTAATTTTAATATTTGTAGCTTTATTTACTTATTATTTCCTAAGGCAGTTGGTTTGTGTTTAAAGCTGGGATATAAGAGTATGAGATTATTATCTTTAAAAACATTAAAGTAGTTTGAATTTTGCCATAAGTTGGTATTGCTCTAGTACTGTTGACCTAGTAAAATACACAGAATGTATTCATGTTGACCTTTGTTGTATAACCGAGACTAAAATAAACCCAATACGGTCTGTGGATACAAATCACGTAAAGTGAATTTATAAAATTCTGGAACAGTCAGGCCTCGTTGCCAGACAGCCGAGTACGCTACCCCCATTTGCTCTGCCAAAAAAAAAAGTTTAAGAACGACGTGTTGAAGATGTTTGGTGTGCGACTACGAGTGAGAGATTTGTTGGAAAACTCTCAAACTGGCTTGTTTATGCCAAAAACAAACATACGGCTTTGCCGTAATTTTCATTTTAAAATTCATAACAGATTCTCAACGCTGTAAAAGACATTTATAATTAATCCAGAAGACTGCTATTGACTTGTAATCTGGCTTAAGAAATCGAATTGGGCAGCGGGAACCACATGACAATAAAATTAGTTTTAAAACAAATTTTTTTTTTTAAACCAGCCTGTTAAGCTGATAATATCTTAGTTGGGTGCCAAAGAGGTACCCATAAGAAAAGCAAGTTCCGGTCTGCAAAAGCTCCAAAGCAGTCAAAAAAACATGTTTTATTAAAAAAAAAAATTTAATTATTTGTTATATAGGGTGGGCCATCTGTTGGTTTGGTTTTTAAGCACTCATAATGAGGAACACACCCGTTCAACGTGGATGGTCTTCGACATATGTCAAGTTCGAAACTATTCAATTTTAGGCATGGAACGTTTAACAACCGAACAACGCGTAAAAGTGCTACAGGCGTACTATGAAAATGCTCGTTGTGTGACCAAAACATAGTTGAAGCCAGTGTCGACGAGTCGCCGGGAACATTCTCGTCTGGAGCACCTTGCTAGGACCCCTTTGCGTCAAAATTAGCATGCGGATCTGCATTTACACTCTTACAAGATTCAAATGACGTAACAATCGAAGCCCACGGACGATTATCAGCGTGGCCTATTCGTTCAATGGATGTGAGAGCTGATAGATGAGCTTTCGTCAAAAAAAAAGTCGTCGACAGCCGCGTCGGCCGATATTGTTTTTCACACATATATTGTAGTTTCCAAGCTGCATTTGGAAAATATACTAATAAATTGCAATTAATAAACAAACCAATAGATGGCCCACCCTATATATATTATAAGACCAATGTAGTAACGATCATGATCCAACAATTAGAAGATAAACGCAATGCGCAGTTCCTGTATTCATTTCTCTCTTAAATAGAAAGCAGAGGTTAAATTTTTATATGGTAGCTATATGAATTTATTGAACGATTTTGATTAAACTTCAAGCAAATGTAAGACTAATATGAAACACATTAAAATACATAATTACATGTCACAATTTATTTTTTTTTTTTAAATACTATAACAAAATTTAGTTCACTTGTATTTTTTTTTAGTCTAAACATTTGTGCGAAGTTTGATTAAAATTGGCACACTATTTTATATAGCTGCCTTATAAAAATGTAACCCATTTTCTGAGTAGCCGAACTCGCGCACCTCTTACATCATCAAAAACGTTTATAAAAATTTGTGTACATAGAGAATGGCAGAAACCACACTAAATTGAAACTTAATAGAGTCCCTACATTTCTGGGCCGCCCACACATTTTAATACGCTCCCTGATTGATAAAAACCAAAAGGGCACATAAACTTCGTTAGCTTGTTTTCATCTTTTGCGCCCCCTTCCTCTAGCAAACATCAATCAATCAATTGAAAGGGTTTTCGGCCTAGGCACATGATTACCTTCCCATTAAAAGGTGCACGCGACGACAGACTTTATGTCTGTTTCAAAATCAAAGGCCTTGTCTAGTCAGTGACCCAAAAAGTAGAGAAATTTGGTTTCACCTTTTCATGTGCCTTTTTTCATTTGTTGTTGGTAAGGATACAATTCACTAAAAACCAGTAGTAATTGCGGTTTGCAATCACAGCTTATTATGTCCAATTATAAAATTGAATTTCCAAAGCACCTTTGTGGTTTTGACTCTACAGAGTAATTTAATGCACTTGTAAATTTGAAGCGTCAAATCAATTAGAACTTATTGGTATGACAATTTTAATTTTAAATGCATTTGGGCTGTAGTATTGTTTTGTGGATGAAATTCAATTGGAATTTAAATAGCTACAAATTCAGGTTTCCTAAGCCGTTATTTCCTAAAAAAGTTTTGTAAAAGTTACGATTTTGAGTAACAATGAAAAATTAAAAAATTTTGAGCTTGGGGTTGTTGGTGAACATTTTTCAAAAAGAGTGTTAAAAATTATAAAACCTGTTAGCATTTTGAAAATAATTTAGGTACTCAAAAATTGGCTAAATTTAAAGAAACGAAGAAATCAACTTTAAAAATATTCTCGTTTTTATCCTAACAAATTCTTGTAGACGAATAAAGGAAAATCTGAATCTTATTGGTATTTTTAAAAGTATTGTGTTCCTTGTATATTCGTTTTCACTTTTTTACAGCACAAAACGGATTGAAAATAGTTTGCATTATAATAACTTCACATATAATGCAATCCTTTTAAACCCGTTTTCGTTCGAAAATACAAAACAAACTCGAACCAATGAACAAAAGCAACTTGACGAAAAATTTCTGACATTTGCAGCTCTGTTTAGACAAAATAAAATTTGCTCATATCTCCTTTATTTTTATTTTAGAACGTTAATGCAGCTCTGGTTTTGTTATTTCAACTGGTTTTGTTTTTTTTTTTAAAAATCGAATTTGCTTTGCAAATTTGATAAGACTTGACAATGCTTTAATATAACTTTAGACGTTTTGAGAGCATCACAATCCGTTGGAAAACTCAAGAGAAATTTAAATTTCGTTTAACAAAAATAAAATACGTATTGTTGTTTGTTAGTTCCAGAGCAGGATAGAAGTATGGGCATAGGAGCCCGGCAAATGACTTTAAAATAGTTTTAAAAAAGTTTCTTCATGAAAAATTTGGCAAGAAAAAAAAAGGTTCTATAAGAAACGCTGCGTTGCATAAAGTGTTGTTGCTTGTTTGTTACAAGGACTCGGCACATAACGTGAACAAAAGTTTAAAAAATTTTAATTTTAAAAAAAGTTTTATCATGAGAAATTTTGTTAGAAAAAGCCCAGATGTTTTCAAAAAAACGATGTTTATATTCAACAGCCTGAAGGCCAATGTTGCTCTGGCTTTAAATTAATTCTAAGTTACAATGTTAAATAAATAAATAAAACATTTAACAATTTTTCAAGCGCTGCATAAAACGTTATTATATGTTAGTTTCAGGGACGGATTGAAATATGGGCCGTAATGGCCCCGGGGACATAACGTCAACTTTAGTTTGAAAATGTGAGTTTTCATGAAAGTTTTGTCCCAAGATGCACAAATAAATAATTTTTCAAGTGTTGCATAAAATGTTGTTGTTTACTAAATCCAGTAACGGATTGAAGTATAGGTCAAAAGGGCCCTGTCATGAAAATCTGAGTGTTTAAAAAAATTAGTAATTAAACATTTTGGTTGAAAATTCGATGATGTATAAAACGTCCACTACATTCAGCCAGGAATAAATATCGTAAAGAGTCTTCCATTTCAGGGAATGGACAGATTCTTAACAATGACAGAATTTCTTCTTACTTTTAGTTTCATGCCTAGAGTAGAATAAAAGGCCGTGCTAGGGAAAACGAGACAAAACATTTCATCCGAATTTTTTATGTGGCCGAATGTTTTTTTTGCAAGAAGATTTAAAACGAATTGGCATAATAGGTTCAAAAGTGAAATACAAATATTAATAAATGATAAAATCTAAGATTCTAGTTATGCCAATTTCATTTTAGATATTTACTGACAACTCGTCAGCTGTTTTGTATCAAACAAAAAAAAAATTTCGCGCCAACACATGAGAGTTTATTGGAAAAAATACGAGAAGTAGACGAATTTATCGAAAATACAAAAGGGAAATATGCGAAGTTAACGACTACAAAAATTTTGTTTTCTGTAGCCCGCAAAAACAAAACCGAATAATATTCTTCGTTTTCGGATTTTGTTTTCCGGAGCACGGCCGAATAATGATAGTAAAAACTACAAACGAAGTCCTTAAAATAAAATGTTGAATGAGTAATTTTACCCTCCAGCGGCTATCTTAAGTCCGCTATTTCGAAGTTTTGAAATTCTAGCCCCAGATTCGTGATCAGCGATCCCAAAAACCCATATATGCATACCCAACTTGTGTTAAAATCACAAAAATGATTTTTCTGTTTTCGGCGGCCATTTTGGATTCGCCATTTTTAAAAACTAGTAAGTTACTTATAATCAGCTACCTCAAAAGTATTTTAATAGCATATAATGAAATAATGTTTTTCTTAGAATAAGATTAAAAATAGTGATTAAATTATGGAGTTACTATGCTTTGGCGGCCATTGTAGCTCCGACATTTTGAAAAATCAAAAACCACCGGTTTTAAAAAGAGGACAAGTAGACGAAAACTTTATGCCTGAAAAAGTTCATTTATTAAAGTGGGAGGGGGTTGGCTGATATGACAGAGAAAGAAGATACTATATCTCACAAATTCATTTCAAGAAAAATTTCAAATTTTTTATTGTCCATATTAGTGCTGGAGAAACCATCGATGTTATATCGATGCATCGATGTATCGATGTTTAAAATATCTATATATCGATGTTGGCCAACAGAGATGTTTCTCCAGCACTACTAAACACCCATTTGATGAGTGCAGAAGTGCTGGAGAAACATCTCTGTTGGCCAACATCGATATATAAATACTTTAGACTTTGAGACATCAACGCATCGATATAACATCAACTGAGCTGCTTTTATTGAAAATTCAGTTTTAATTAAAATCCTAAATAAAACAATTAATATTTAAAGAAATAACATTAAATACATCTGCGTATAATCGTGTTAGCGCGCCCTCATTTCCGCTGGCCCTTGAGCTCCCACATGGTTTTAATCCGTCCCTGGCTAGCGCCATAACTAAACATAACATTTTACCAGTGTATTTATTCATTGTACCATATTTTATTTGTTTGTTGTTACAATGTACTCAATTCAACTTTAAAGCAGCAAAAAACTTTGCGAGTGCAAACAGAATGCCTTTTCATGTTGGCATGCTCTCTTTGTGTTTACCTCAAATTCCATGCAATGGAAATTTTACCTGCTTTACTCTTTAAGCTCAATAAAGTTCTTGCATTTTTTATGCACAGATCTTTGCTCTATTTTAATATTAGTATTTATTTTCTTTGGTTTTTTCATTGAATATTTTTCAGTTTTCCTTTGTGCGCTCGTAGCTCAAAAAACAAATTTAATTTGCAGCTGCTATTAATAATCAAAATGGATATTTGCATTTTCGACTATTCATGAAAATATTATTTTTAAATTTTGTTGTTGTTTGTTATCAAACTTGAGCAGCCACATACCGGGTTTTTTCACTGCCGCCCAAAAGTATGCAATTCAATTTTCACTAAAAAGCATTTAAGGCCTGTCAAACTGTAGTTGCCTAGTTAGGCAGTTGCTTTAAAACTTTATTCAAATTTTGATATGTAATAACATTCGATCTAGTTGTACGCTGTTTTGTGGCCATACACAAATCTAATTATAAAATCCAAATTCCAGAGTGTGTGTGTAGAAAATGATTTGATTTAATTATTTATTGAATATTTATGTGCTTTTATGTATACTTGCTACACTTACAGCTTTACACAACGCAAAATTTGCCTCAATACCCATAGCTCGGGGAAATCAAATGGTAATAACAACAGCAACAGCAACAACAACAACAAATGCCATACATCTAAAATGGATGACACTGCCGAATTCAATGGAAAAGCCTAAAAACCTCAAAATAATGTGCTCCAATTGAAGTGGCCAGCGCGGTTGACACTGAAACACGCACACATTGCACACACCCACCACACACACGCACACACCGCACACGCACACTTAAACAGTGTTGCACAACACACACACGCAGTATCGGCTAGTACTTGTACAATGGTCATCCAGTGCACATGTGATTGCAATTGCAGCGACAGAGACGCCACAACACCCCATACCAATACCAAAACCAATACCATCTCCTCTCTAATCACATGTAACGGCATTGGATTTGGCTTGAGTCTCACTAAACCAAGCCCACGCACGCCCAGCGTTGGCGATGATATGGAGTATAAGCAATCTTACTACTATCGCCGCCTCTCGAATACCTCCTCAGCATTATACGGCAGCTGCCCACAACTCCAACAGCAGCAGCAGCAACAGCAGCAAACATATAGCGCTCCTAGCTATCATACAAACTTACGGCCGCAGACGTACGCTGCTGTGCGTCCGTACTCCAGCTTGGTACGCCCCAAGCACAGAAGTCCCGTGCTTTGCAATAAATGCGCGCTGTGACGAAGATACAATCTCAGTTGTGAACATCCTAGCGCCGGCAAGCCCATAACTAGCCCCAGGCCTAAAACCAAATCGAGTGGCAGCCTTGAGGTTGCGGCAGAGCATCAGCTAGCAAACGCCTCTTTGGCATCCGCTGCTTGCAACAATACACAGCGCTATTTGTGTGCCGAGTGCCGTTTCAATAATCAGCCTTTAGCCTGGTGGGTTTCGTGTCCGCGTCTCTCCAATCTAGATACACAGCCCGAAAGCAATACCAGCACTAAAAAACGCTCGTCATGCAGCAACAGACGCAAAAAACACAGCCGCCGCTGCCGCCGCCTACAACGGCGCAGCATCACTGCCATGGACCAACACTGCCACGTTTTCCCATTGATGGCAAACGTCATTGTGCTACTGTAGCCGACAATTTTGGCAGCTATGCCACATTGCCAGCCATGGAGCAGCAACCGCAATTTCATCAGCAACAATCATATGCCCCGCGCACACCGCTCTGTAATCGTCATTGCGGCGGCATGGCTGCAACACAGCCAGCAACGCAGCCTGTGCCGTCACAGCGTTGGTATGCGCCAAATCCAAATGGTTGTTGTTATATGTACAATGCAGCGCCACAATATGCGCCACCGCCGCCCTTACCTATGCAGCCGCAGCTTTGTGTCTGCGATAATTGGTATCACCAGCAGCAGCAGCAGCATCAGGAACATCAAGAGCAGCGCAGCGGATTGACCGCACCGCCGCCACCCCGGCACAAGCCTTTGCCCAATGGAGCTGGCTGTTATTTTGGTAAGTAATTAAGCGGCGCCTTTGTGTATGCAACACTTAATTATGTTTCAATTGTTATTGCGGCAGGTTACGACACGCATATCACAGATGAGGAGGATTCAGCATTTCCCGCACTGGCTGATCGTGAGTTTCATTTGCTGCATCGCAATATACCAGCGTTGCGACGTACGGGCGTGGATACGACGCGTATACGACAGGTAAGCCCAATAATTAGATGTTGCTTGACAAATTGGAATCAGTTGATTTCAGTAATGGCTTAAGCGGTTTATGGCAATTTGATATTCTACTGTAGGAATTTAGAGGGAATCCTAGGATCCGAACCAAAGCCTTAGAGAATAGAATATACCGATTTATGCTTCTAAGCAAGAAATTTAATTAAGTACAATTTTTTTCTGAAACCTGTTCATTCTTTCCGTGAAGAATAGAATTTTTATACCCTGTACCGTATGGTAGAAAGGGTATATTAAGTTTGTGCAAGCCGAAAATGTATGTAACATACAGAAAGAGGCGTCGGAGTCGATATACCCATGTCCGTCTGTCCGTCTGTATGAACTCGTAGATCTGTGATGGTAAGATGCAACCAAACTTTCATATTAGATTCCTTGTTATCCTACGGGAGACAAGTTTATTTTATATTTTCGATATCGGGGTTATATTATAACCCCAAAGAAAATAAGGGTAGACAAAAAAGTCTTCTACCCAAACATCTTTTTTAGAGATCTTTCTCTAATATGACTCGACCATTTCAGTCAAGGACCGCAAATACCTTATCTTCATATAAATAACCTTTTTGGTGCCTCGCAAATGATTTAATTTAGCGGCATCCACTAGAAACAACTTTCCTCCCAAATCAAATCATATGATGCCTGAACGAAAAACGCACTTCCAAAAGGATTTCAACTAGCTCAAAAGTGCTGAGATAAGCGTCATCCACAAGACCATTTCCAACGCTCTCACATCTCATATTACCATCATCATAAATACCTCTCCAATGACTCTCAAACTGTTCACAAAAAAAATTGCCCTTTCAATCCATTTTCAGTACTTTTATCCGGATGGCGGCTGGGGCTGGATCATATGCGGCGTTTCCTTTCTCGTGCACATTTTGACATCTGGTCTACAGCTAAGCTATGGACTGCTACTCTACTATGCTGTGGACCATTTGCATAATACTAGCGGCATAGGTAAGCAATGGTTTCGACGCCAAACTGTGGCGTAAAAGTGCTTGATGGAATTGCTTTATAATGCTATTCCCACAGAGCTGCTGGGCGCCTTAAGCTGGTCAATTTCCATGTTAGCCACGCCGTTTGTGGTATCCTTGTGTCGTAAACGCTCCATTAGATTGCTTTCTATTGTCGGCGGACTGGTCATGCCATTGGGCATACTTTTTACCTCATTTGCCACAGAATTCGGCCAAGTTGTTTTCAGTTATGGTAGGTACCAAGCATCCACATATATACACGTTACGTTAAGCCCGTCACTTCCGCATGGTTTTGTCATCTTTCTGCAGGCATTGTGTTTGGCATTGGAGTGTCCATGGTGCGCGAAGCCTCTACAGTTATGTTGGGCAATTACTTTAAGCGGCGACGTCAATTCGTAGAAATGGTCGCCATGTCCGGCGAGGGCGTTGGCATTGCTTTGTTCTCCGTCATACTTAAAGAGGGCGTGGGCAAGGCCGGCTGGCGCCTGGGATTGCAAATTGTGGCAGCTCTAACGGCATTGAGTTTTTTCATAGGTCTTATGTATCGACCGGCCTCGTTGTATCATCCGCAGCGACGTGCCATACAGCACTTGAAGAATCAACGCAAAAAGGTGACCCACTTTAGTGGAAATGAATTTTTGACTGCATCTTAACAATGTCAAGTACACTTTTTTTTTACTCTGTAGCTGCGCGAGAAGAAACCCAAGTTTGTATCCCATGATGTGGATTCACCCACAAAATATTTGTTTTTGGACATATCATCGCTTAAGTCCGTTACGGTCAAAATTTTGCTTATGACTTCCAGTGTTGCTGCCCTAGGCATTTACACGCCCATGTTCCTGATGGTAAGTTTGCTTCAGCCTCCCAGTGAAAACTCCTCCTTTATTAATTGCGCTCACTAGGCCTTTAATGCCGGCAAGGAAGGCTCTGATGTGCAGGAACTTGTCTTGCTGCAAACCTTTCTGGGCATATCCATGGCCTTGGGCGTCGTCTTGTCCGGCGCTTTACTGCGTCGCAGCTTCATGATTCGGCATTTTGTTATTAATTCAAAAATTGTAGCCCAGGTAAGTTTCTGTTTTTTAATAGCTTCTGCCCTTTAATTTAGCCAAGTCATTATTATTTTTTGCATTTCTTTTCAGCTTTTTATTTCCATTGTAGCTTTAGCAATTTTATTTCTCTCATTTGTCATGGGCTATAAAGGTTTGTGCATACTCAGCTGGCTCTATGGCATTGGTCTGGGGGGCTTTCAATACTCGCTAAAGATTTTGGCGCTGGAGCGCATCAAACTGAAACATTTTTCCAAGGCTTGGGGTGAGTTTTATATAAGGTTTACACTCGCAGAAAGATGTCGTAGGATAATCTGCTGCGGCGCATTTACAGATAATAGATTCTTTTGATTTTCGCAACCTTGAGCGCATTTGTTTAGACAAACATTCCTTAACTTTATTTATTGATTGCAATTAACCTTTGGCAAACCTTAATGAAACTCGTAAATCGTTAGGAACACGGTTCGCTAATGGTTTTGGCTGATTCGAAGCTGGAGGGTGGATGGGCTCCAAGTCTTTCTGGCAGTGCAGAGTGCTGCATAAAATGCGTTAAAATTTTGTGAGAAACACATAATCCTGGGAAGTAGTTAGGAACCGCAGGAAACGTCTGCTAAGTCTCACCCTGGTATAATGTCGCAACTCATGGAGTGACTGTATCCTCAATATTCAGTTCGCAGTAGATGAGGAAATTTAATGTCAAAGCTATGACGACAGCATTTTTCTTTTTGTATTACGAACAGGCCGTCAAAAGAAAAGTAGGTGCTGGGAGTTGTACAACGACGAGCTCTAAGCACTCCATGAGAATCACGCCTTTCCTCAAATGGAACTTTCCTATATTAGAAAATTTCAGAGAAACTGAATAAATAGGTTGTGAAATGTTAGTCCTGGGAAGTACGCCTTCAAAAGAACCCACACTCGATGGAACAATCTAAACGAAGAGAACTAGTGGTCCAACTTGCTACAGTAGAATTAAAGTTTCCTGAGAAAATATATTCCTATGCTGAAACTACCATAATAAAAGAATATCAACGCTATCTTATAGGCAGGCTGTCGTGGGAACCAACTTTCCAGCAGATGGGATTCGAGTTACATCAACACATACGGGAGGGCAAACTTCTGGTTACACAAACAAAATGTGACTCTCACTCTAGAAGGAATACTCGCAGCACATGCTCACTGAGCTTGGTGGCACGGGTAGTCAAGAGACAGAGCTGTATAGGTCTCCACCTTTCTTAAACAATTGAATTTTTATTATTAGTAATATGTTGATATGTGGAATCAATTTAGCACTAGAAAACCTCAGCCCCCATAAACACAGGCTCAGACACTCCAAGCGCCCTAGCATGCAGCAAAACATTAGTATTGACGGAAGTAGAATATCCCTGCTCCATGTTAGAACTAGGCGGATTACGTAACTACAACTGGCTGTGTAGTTTTAAGCTCAGTAGAGTCTTGAACAAATCTCCCTAATACAGGTAATATTATTAAAATCACGTTCCCATCAAATTCCCACCTTTTCCAGGCTTCATACGCGGCGTGGAGTCTGTTCCTGTGCTGATAAGCGTGCCGCTCACCTCGTTCCTTAACGATTACTCCCTTAAGTATGGTCGCGCCGGCTACTACATATGTTCAGCGGCGGCGGCCATTTCGGGCATTATCATATTCTTTATAGGTGAACCACATGGCGCTCAGCAGCAGCAGCAGCGTGGTACAACTAATGGGCATTTGCCCACGCCGCTATTGCGTCATGCATCGGCGCGGCAGCATCGACCACAGTTAAGAACAAGAGGCATGACACTTGGACTATCCCTATGCCAACGATTGTGGCGACTATCCTGCACCAGATCTGCTTAGTCGCAGCTGCATTAGTCTCAACCAAATGGAGCCGTATCATACGCATGCTGCCATGGCGACCAGCTACTGTCCGCGTTTGAACTCCCTGCCGCGTCCATGTCAACGTCATATGCATAGTCAGGCACAAACCACACCATATCAGCAGCAACAGTTGACCTGTCCGCAGCAATATCAGCTTGGTCAGGGCAGCATTGGTGCACGCATGGGCAAGCGACTGCAACGTAGTCTGTCCTTTATACAACAACATAATTGCTGTGATGGACAAATGTACTGCAGCTGGCACAGCACTTATGAGCTGGGCTGCAACAAGAATGCCAAGTAAGTAAAAAAACACAGCAACCTTCAATCTCTATTAGGTGCTACTAGATAATGTCGGTTTGGTCTGCAGATCCAACGAACGCCAGCCACTCGTTTGCACTTGCAGTCCCAATACGTATGGTGCTAATTCACGTAGTCGCAGCGTTCCGGAGGGTTTGTCCAGCATGTCGCAGCAGTGTAACTGCCGCACGACACATGTGGCAGCGCCACCGCGTGAATTTATCTACGTGCCACATGCGTATGCCTCACTGCAGCGCAGCAATCCGCAGCGACAGACACAGCCGCCACTGGGTGGTGGTTGCACGAGCAGTCGAGGCACGCCACAGTGCCGACTGAAACGTTCACAATCGTTGTGCCGACCCGTGCACTTTGTCGAGCAAATCACCACATCGGTATAGGAGCAGCCGCAGCAGCAAGGTCCGAAGTGTTGTGCCCACCTGGGACTCGACGTTTAGGTATTCTTATTATGATTACATTTTGTAGTAGTCCTCCTCACAGATACGTGAATTGAATTTAAATTGTCAGATCTCTCTAGTCTTTGTCGTAGTTAGTAGAAACTGTACACCCACACACACACACATAGATACATACGTACATACAAAAAGCATACTGTAAATGTAAACTAATGAATTTGGTAGAACCCCAGAACCACCTAAAAAACTAAAAAAAAAACACACTCATATAAACTCAAGATGCTCCCAGAGCGGTTTCAGATTCTCTCTCTCTCTTTTTCCCTATAGAAATTGCCTGTTTTTCTTTTTATAAATTATATTTATGTATAAAAAAACTTAAAGGCAGACCTAAAGCTTTATCTTTGTCTCAATTTACTTACATATATACTTAAACTATAGTGTATTCCCATTAACTTTGCTATTATATGAGCTGTTAAAATTTTTCAAGCAGACACAAAGAAATTAAAGCCCCCACGGAGAGTAGTAAAAAAATAAATAAATATTTATGAAAACTATAGGCGAAAAATAAAAACATTATATTAAATGGTCCATTTTTACACGTGCATACAATATATCCACCGATACATATACTATATATATATACATTTATATATACATACATATATAAAGTATACATAATAAACTTGAGGCATTTGTGCCTCAAGCATCGTTAGTACTTTATATTTTAATTTAAAAACTGCATAAATAATTAAGTAAAATTTCAAAGAGCAAATAATAATGCAACATACAAGATCTTTAACAACATTTGTTGTGCGAATATGAGCCTTATTTTTAAATGAAGCCCATAAATAGTAGTTGTAATAATAATCACAATAATTATTATTATGATGATATAAAAACAATTTGTATATTTTAATTAAAACCGGCACAAAGGCAATATGCATTTAAAGATAAATTTGTGAACCATTTAAGTGAAAAACAAAATTAAAAAAAAAAAAACAATGAAAACAGCAGTGAAATTTTTATACTAATAAAAAATATGTGGGTAATCCATATTAAATACGCAAAGTTACCCCCGAAATACTATTAAAATGAAATTTATCATATGCTGTAAGCTAAGTTTGGCACGCCGAACTATGTATACTCTTTGCGTAGTACTCAAAACGTTTTTTTTTTCGTTAAATTTTCTCCAAATTTTTAGGTAAGTTCTTCAATTAATCAAAAATCGGCCATTTTTACATATTGTACGGATTTTGGTATACATAGCGGACCTTCTCCGATTTCGCTTTGTAGCGTATTATTTTTTTGTTATTGAAAGGATATCTAGTTTGGATTAGGTAAAAATATGCGCATTTAAAATCGTTCTGCTCCATTTTTTTTTAAAGCAAATTTTTTCGAAAATTCTTTGAGGAAATGAATTTATAGTAGGAAAATAATTTTAAAAAATTCCTGAGTAAATCAATTGAAAAAAAATAATTTTGGCTGCGTCAAAATTTTCGGAACTAACATCGACTAATAAAAGTGAGCACAGGAGCAGGCCTAAGAATTTTGAATTCAGGGTTCTCTTCTTCTTCTCCTAAAACTTTTTTTTGTCAAAATTTAAAGAAAAATACTAATTCAAAATTTGAGGCCTAAAAATTGTGCAAAAGCTGGCCTCATGAATTTGACTTCTTTATCAAAAATTTTAAATTTATTGCCTTCCCACAACCACGCTTATAATTATGTCTTTAATTGTTGGCAGTCTGTCGACTTAAAACGCTTACTTTATCCTTTTAAACCTGACTGCGGCATTAACTTTGGGATGGATCTATCCTTTTAAGTATATTTTAAATATGTATTATGAAATCTCTCATACAGGAAACCTCGAAGTAATATAAAGGCCAAAATAATAACTTTTCAAGTCGATAATTTTTGTAATTTTAATATGTGATATATGTGTTAGGACAAAATTTGTTGTTCCTTATTGCCGATTATTTATCGATCATCGATAAGTAGACTTTTCTTTGATATCCGTATCTCGCAACTTTTTAAGTTAATTTATTTTAGGTGTTACACGCTATCAATATAGTTTTTTTTTGCAAATTCTCGATTATTTATCGAGTTATCGATAGCTAAATATTTAGATACACTTCCATTTGAAAAATTATATTCATTAGCAAAAATTATATTTGTAAAACATTTTTTTTTTTCAATGAATGAATACACATTAAAAATTGGGTTTAAGAAAAATTACCTTAAAAATAAGGTTGATAACAATTTATACGCGTAAATTTAGTAGTCTAAAATACAAAATAAATAAATTTAAAAAAAAATTAAAAATATTGAATTTAGAATTAAAAATTTAAGTATTGTAAAAATTTTTTTTAATTAAAAAAAAAAATTATATGAATTCAAAACTTATTTTTAATTCAAAATTTTTTTCATTAACAAATTTTTTTAATCTAAAAATTATTTTCAACAATATTTTTTTTTTAAATCCCGAAATTTTTTGTAATAAACGTATCTTTTTAACTCAATTTTTTCGTTCATTGAAAAAACATACACAACATATAAGATATATCAAGTACTTATCTTTATTTGTTTACGTGATATGGCATGTAAAGAATAGTTATCCATAACTCAATAAATGTTTTCCAAGTTAAGGGGTATACGCAGTTCGCAAAATTTCGCGCGGAATGGAACTTTTTTTATATGAAGTTTTGTCATTCCGCGCGAAATTTTTCGTAGGCCTTTAAAATCAAAAATTTTTCATGTACAACTTTTTCTATGCTTTATTAGCTTTTTAAACAGCCAAAATGTTTTTATAAAATTGATATTTGATAATATTGCATACCGATAACAATATCTTCTAACAGAGGCGATTTTTTGCATACAAACTAGATTTCGAAATCATTAGCGCGCTAAATAAAAGTTCTATAACACACTTTACTTGTTCCAAATTATAGCACAATCGTGTATTACCCTTTCCTACGCAAAGAGTATTCAAAGCAAAGCTACAAAATATCCAAACAAATTCATAAATTAGGCATGCAGCAAAAAACGATATCCTTTTAAAGCCTCTCAACAATTTTACACAACTTTTTGCCATTTGTGTTCAAACTTGAGCAAATTTGCATAAATGAAACATAAATTGATATAAGCCCAAAACACTTAAATACTCACACACATTCATCCAAAAACAACTCTCATCTATGCATATCTAAGCGGCCAATAAAAAAAAAAACTTAAATAAATAAAGTGAAACTTAGACCCAAACAACCTTTTTCAATTTATCTAAAAAGCTAAGTATTTAAACTCATGTACAAGCGTAGCTAAATCAATTTTCCTGAGGCAGCTTAAAACAATTTAAGAAGAAACATAAATTAGATATGAAAAACGTCAAACTATGCGACCATGTCGTAAATAAGAAAATATATAAAAAAAAAAAAAACAAAAAACTCAGCTCGAATAGCAAAGTACTTTAATATATATAAATTTGTAACTTCTTATCATTAGTAGTTTAGTGAGAAATGTTAATAAGAATGCGTAAAATAAAAATAAATAATGAAATAAAAACACAACCAAAAAAAAAAAAACACTGACTTAATTAATTCTTTGTAAGCAAAAAAGAAGCCAAGCACTAATTAATTCATTTAAAGAGCCTAGGTCAGCCCCAAATTGAATACCCTTATTGACAACAACAACAGCAACAACTGCTACAACAATCAAATTAAATGTCACCGCAAAATGTTAAGCTTAACATTAACCTTACACCCCCCCCCCAAAACCCTGAGAACATACGCCCCCAAATGCTGCCAAGGCATACAATAGACTTGCTTCCCCAAGTGGCTCAGGCAACAAATGTTCAGCTGGGAATATGCGGTTTAGTTGGCTTCTTTTTTCGTATACTCTTTCGCAGGACAGATTTACTTTGTACTCTGAAGCCTTCAAATGTTAAGAAAAAATAGATTTCGACAGACCTATGTGGGTTTTAAAATCCCTAGGTGTATGGAGAACATTTTTTTTCCAATTTCAGATCGCACCAAAAATTGTAACCTAAATAATGTTTCAATAAAATGTTTTGTTATTATTTAAATATGTTACAGTTCGTCATCATGCTCATCGTCATCATTTATTTTTCTGTCATCTATAAGTAGTCATCTGACTACATTATTACTCCTCTTAATATAAAATAGTTTATTGTGGAAGTTCCAGAGAGCAGTGGCAGAGACACGAAGGATTTCGGGTCTGGATCCCAACCCCCGAAAAATGGGTTGATAGTTTTTTGCGACCTCTGATGTGCAAAACCTCCCTGGATCTGCACCTGGCTTTAAGAGAGAAATACAAAAAAATTTGTTGAAAAAATGTACTCGTTTTAATTCTAGACAATAATTTTTTCAAGGCGGAACCTTAGAATACATTTTTGCTCGTATGAATGCCAATTTCTGCCTAACTGGCCGAAAAGACTCTATGTACAGTATTCATAAGTCGGCCATATAAAATCGAAATTCAGAAAATGCTGGAATGTCTGTGTACAATAAAATTTTTGTTCGAAATATTGAAGAATTTATTAACAAGAAGAAAAATTTTAACAAACAAATGAAAGAAGATGCTTAATAAAAAAAATTAATACATAAAAAACTTTTGTTTTCAATTTAAATTTAACTCAAAAAAAAACTTTTTGCAAGTACATATCTTTTTGGCAAGTAAAAAATTTTTTTAACCCAACATTTAAAAAAAACAATGTTTTGTGGTAAAAAAAGTTTGAAAAAAGGTTAAAAAAAAAGTAAAACAAATTTTATTTTTGCGGTGTTCTTAAAAAAATTATTGTAAAATAAAATTAAAACAATCTTTTTTTTTACCTTATTACCATTTATTATTACCTACTGAGGCCTTATGCTCCACTAGGAGAGAAGGAGGACAGTAGTAATTACCTACTTGAAAAAGATTGCTTTCCAAAATATTTTCCACACAGAGCTCTCCAGCGCATTGCAGTGTGCGCAACATTTTCCAATTTATATTATCTTAGAGCAAACTACCAACTGAACATGCAATTTAATATACCTAAGCTACAGAGTATATAATTTTTGTCGCATTATTTTTAGCTTTTCAGTGGTGCTTATTATATTTTTTTTTAACTACCTTGATAAACTTTCATTTATTACGTGCTAAAAATTAACAAACATGCGCATTAAGAGTAAGTACCCGGGAATCATCTCGCATCTATGCTAGTATGAAGATTCAAATGCCATATTTCAATAATTAATTAATGGAATTAACATAAAAAAACAACAACAATGACAACAACATGCAAACAAACCAAGAGTAATGCCCTACGATTAAAAACTTTGCAACAAACAATTCAAGTTTGACGACGCATGCAAAAATATTCAGTTTATAACCGCAGCGATGAAAACGATGAGAATAAGGACGACTACGAATACGATGACGATGATGGCGATGGTGATGGTGATGAAGATGATGATGAAAAGTGGAAAGGACGACGTCGTCGACCTACAACAACGTGCCTAGACTGCAAATAGCAACAACTACAACAAAAGCAACAGCTAGGCGAGACTGGGGCATATACACAGACATACTACGCGTATGCTTAATATTTACTGATATCGACGACGGAACAACTATGGGGCCAAAGCATTTAAGCTTTGAATATTTACAAAGTAAGCCAAGCCAAAAGGCATAAGACAATTTGCAGCGTTATACATACACAGTCTGATGTATGCCACACAGTGGTGGTGTAAATGGGGCACAGGGGGGATATTCTTAAGTTCAATTCCCTGCCCTACTTCAAAAATTATACAAGAGTTAAAACAGAAGCTGTACACTTTTAAGCAATTTATAGATTGGACTTGTTTATAAAAAATTAGTAGGACGATAAGACATGGAACCCACAGACTATAGTAGACACTGCAATTTTAAAAACTTGCGGTGTCAAGGGACTGGTGGATAGTATCCCCAAAAAGGAAAAATAATTTTCCTATCTTATTCTTTATAACGATATTTTTAGTTAATTTAATTAATGCAATTTATTGAGAGGAGATCAAAAATTGATACCATTTTACGACCTTCGTAGAATGGGTGAAAATCGAGAAAATTTCTTACGATTGGAACTGGGCAAAATGCGTACATATCGATAGGCAGTTCTTGCTGATCACATTCTAAATGTCAAAAATAAGAGTTTGCGGTGTCTAAAGAACTCTAAGAGCGATTGAGAGTAACATTTTTATTTTAAGAGTGCTTAAAATGATTTGCGCTTGAAAACAATTCTTAATATGAAAATGTTTTGAAATAATTCAGAAAAATTTTATGTGCTGGAAAAACATCAAACTTTACGATGTTTTTAGCTTGGACACATCGATCTATCGATATATTAAGTGCTGGAAAAACATCGTTGTCACGAAGTAAAAAACATCGATGTTTATCAGAACTGGTCTTAATGCTGACTTTCTTAATGTAAGAAAAATATAATAAAATATTCTTGGGTAAAACACTTTTGTTTTAGGCCAATTCGTATTTAAATTAAGATCGTATATGTTTTCTGAGTGAATAATTTTTTATAATTTATGAAGTCAGAGTTGTCTACATCAGCTCTTATTATTCCTTTATATCTTCGGTACAGGGTATTTTTAAAACTAAAAACATATGGCTTTTCGGAGGAAGCCGATTTCGTTCAATAAGCAGTTATTGCTATTCTATTTTTCTTATTTTAAGTTCGTTTCTTTTCATCATTTTTAGCTCATTTTCAATTTTAAAGCCCTTCCAAATTCATTATTTGGCGGAGTTAAAAGGTTGATTTGAGGTAAGCTTAATAGAATGAAGGAGCATGATATTTTGCTGGAATGTGGCAACCACTGTGTGAACCCACTGATCATCGCTTAAAAGACATTCTCTGAAACGAGTATCTCATTTAGGCAGTATTCGTAAAATTTTTTCAAAATAATTTTGCTGGTGGGCTTGACCTGCTGTTTATCCGATCAAATCTACACTTCAAAGATAACCAATTTCGTATTCTTAAGTTTCACTAAATTGTTACTCTCTACTTTAGATACAAGAGTATATAAGTAAGTGCATAAAATTTTGTATATGACTCCAATGGGATTGTAAATGGTAAGAATATGTATGATTTCATTTATTATTTTTCTAAAAAGAAAAAGATAGGGTGGCCATTATATTATGCGCCCAATTTGGCAGAACAGCTAAGATCTTTAGCTAAATGATTATTATAAGGAGGCGATGGTAAGCTAAACAAAAACAAAATGGCTAAATGATTAGAGCTTGGCCAATTTACTTGGTTATCTAAAAAATCCCTAGTACAGGATTTGCTTGCATAACCTACAGTCTTGATTAAAAACTAATTCATCTGACACTTTTCTACTACATAAAAGAATTATTAAACACAATATATCTAAATCATCCACTTGTTTCTTCTATAACATAAAAGAAAATACGGATTTTAATAGTAACTCAAATCCAAGCCTTATCTCAAAAAAGTTATCTACGCCCCTGTTGCTTTATGTATCTGTTTGTGTGTGTGCGTGAATTTATAGCGAGCCCCAGAAACTAAACAAACAGTAGCAGCAGCAGCAGCATTTGACGGAAACTATTGTTGTGTATATTGTTTTCTTTGCTACGCTTAAATGGGTTTGTGTGTGGACAGTGCCGGAAAGCAGGCGGAGGTGGGGTATGTTGGCACTACAATAACCTCTGGACCTCTTAGATTGCAGGCGCGTGAAAACTGCCGTTTGCTAAAGTCAACGCCATCTAAGTGAAAATTTGCTGCTGGGCTTTTCGGCCACCGTACGTGCTTGCAGTCCCGGAGACGCGTCGCCGTCACCGTCACCATCAGCGTCTCCGTCGTTGTCGCAGTCAATGTCTGGCTGCTAATGTCAACATAAATTGCTGTCGCTGCTTTACACCGCTGCTGGCGTTGTCATGCGCATGGAGAGTCACGCAAGGATTTTTACGCTCACTCACGCACGCACGCTTTTGTTGCCTGCTTCCAGGCGCATTAAAGTAACGGTTCATTGTTGCGCTTTTGCAGCGCACTACACATACACGCACACGCACACATAGGCGAAAACAGCTGCTTTGTGTTTGCCTTGTTTCCAGTGCAGCGCTCTTAAGTTGGATGTGCGTGCGCGCGCGCTCTCTTTGATGTCTCTTTGGCGCTCTTCGTAACACACAGCATCCGCTGCTGTCAGTATGGGGTCCATGCGTTTCGCATTGTGTGTTCAGTTCCAGCATCAACGCCACAGCGCACGGTGGTTGGCTTCGAGCGTGAAATTCATAAAGCGTGTAACGTTGTACGCACACACACACACACACACGCGCACAGTGGTACACGCACGCGTCAGAAAAGCAGCAGCAGCATACGCATTTTTAGCAAAAAATTTTATAAATAATACACCAGTTATATAAAGCTAGAATAAGGCTAGCAGTGTTTAAAAACAATAAAGCAAACATGCCCTAAAAGTATGCAACAAAAAGTGGCAGCAACGCAAAATCTA
This sequence comes from Chymomyza costata, assembly GCA_018150985.1. Classification (NCBI taxonomy): domain Eukaryota; kingdom Metazoa; phylum Arthropoda; class Insecta; order Diptera; family Drosophilidae; genus Chymomyza; species Chymomyza costata. The sequence goes on along the minus strand of JAECWU010000099.1, from coordinate 40,566 downwards.
TTTAAAGCCTAAAAGCATTTTTTTTGGCAACGCGAAAATCGATTGCTGGCCTTGCATAAGTCCAGGATTAGTATACACGCAGCAGTACAAAGCGTGGCCCAGGTAGCGCCACAGCGGGGCGCTCGGGTGCTCCTAGCGTGTGTGTGTGTGCAACAAACGCAGCCAAGTATGCAACGCTTTTGTGCAAGATTTTAACAAAAAAAAAATATTTAAAATACAACGAAATTAAGTGAAAATTGTAATTATGCATATTGAATGATGGCATGTAAGCTTGTCACACTGTGCAACAAACAACAACAGCATTTATAAGAACAACTACAGCAGCAACAACAACAACAACAGCAACATAAAACAACGAAGTTTATATATAGCACAAAGCAATTCGCATCAAAGCTATTCACAACGCTCTGTCTGTCTCTTTATCTGTCTCCTTGTCTGTGTCTTGCTGTCTGTCTTTCTGTCTGTTTGTTTGTTTGTTGCTTCCTCGCTTGTTTGAATTGGCGAAAATGGATATTGCGCTGCGTGGCAGTGGCAACACTAACAACAGCAACAACATTAGTAGATCTGGCACTGGTGGTAAGTCCTTGAGCACTCCACACATTCCTAACACACATATGTACATTTTGCTAACATGTCAGCTACAAAGACACAGATGTAGTGAAGCGTGTAACTTTTACTTATTGTGAATCATGTATAACAACACACACATAAATATATATAAATACACAGACCATACTATATATTTCATTTGCAGGTTTACATCATGCTGTCTCACTGGGCAACATTGGGATCTCCGCCAAGGTTGTTTTTTAAATCTAACTTAGTCATGCTTTAAAACTAAATTCATGACTCTTTCTTTAAAGCCCACCTACTCAAGCCAAATGGATCGCAGTTATGATTCGGAGGATGAGCACACCAGCAGAAGACGTTTACGTCACACGCTCTCCACAGAGCTGCAGCCACGCACATCCGTCTATTCTCGTGGCGATATAAGGGAGCAGGTAAGCCAGAGACTGCACAAAAAGGAAAATGAGCTTAGGGTATAGTGTGCTTATGCACTGCATATCTTGGAATCCGTTGGACCTCATTAACCATACCTATTTCCAAAGCAAATGTTTTTATCTTATATATAGTTTTACGGTCGCCATTACGGGTTATTCTTCTTCTGGTTTTTAAGGTTAAATAAAAGCACATCACTCCATATTGTTTCATGGGTAAAAAAAAGGCTCTTGCTTGCTTTTTAACACTGCATTATGCTGTTTTGAGGTCATTACCCTTAAAAGAATCTACATGAAGTGCAACTTCTGGTGCTCGTCAACCTTTCGCCGTTAACAGATAGATGCGAAAGCTGACACACTATTATCCCAAAATAGCATAGTCCCAGAAACCGCTGGCGCTGTCTTTTTTTTTTAACAGAAGCCTTAAAGCTAGACTTCCCATTTGAAGTTAAAGCTCCCTAAAGCGATCCTTTAATCGCCTGTATCACTTTAGCTGAATCCAACTGTCGTTCCCGTCTATAAGTGCACCACTTTCATGTCTTAAAATCTTCACTATCAAGTCATAATAGCCTATGAGGCTTAGCTTTAGGATCAAGATAATCTCTTACAGAACAGGTGCAAACGCACCTGAAGGTTACCTCTTCAATCTCGTAAGTAAATGACCTTTAAGCGTTAAAAGAGTTAGGCAAAGAAATTAACTAGATCTTCTACTGGACAGCATTTCGAATCTGACTGGCCCTATTGATTGTTACCAGATGTTTACTAAAACAAATCACCAGTTGGGAGAAAAATGAAAAATAGGAAAAGAAACCTCGTCTGCCCAAGTCTGCTTTCAGCAGAAGGCTTCTCTCTGCCTTAAGCCTTCTTTTTGTTGGACCCTTACAAGCTCACAAGTGTTTCTACCGACCTTATCTTTATATTTTTAAAACAATGACTTAACTACTGGCGACCAATTTCTTTCTTCAAAAACTCTGTTTTATGAATTCCACCAGATATAAGAACCATTTTACACAATTTCTCACTATTCCATATCAAAACAACTCAAACGCAGAGTTTAACCTCAAAATCCCTAAAAAGCTACTAGAGCGAAATTTAGTTTGTATTGCTACCACTTAACCCAACCAAGTAATCCTTTCATTTCAGTACTGCCTTACAGACCGCCAGCTGCATAGCATTGAGCAGCGCCCTAGACGTGAGCGTTTTTTTGGCTGTCTGTCACGTCGCGGCGGGCCACAGCAGAGCTTTCTTGGCGGCTGCGTCGGTCGACGTGTGCCCTCCGACGAGAACTTGGCCGCATATGCGCCATTCGAAAAGTATCCACGGTGCGTATGCGTAATGTACAGCATATTGACTAGACTTATACATTTGTAAATATTTGACAGCTATCAGAATAGCTATACTGACACACAAGAATTGGAAAGTTCCTATTTTCGCCGTCAACCGGCCTCGATTTTAAGCACTGGCAAGACCAGCGAACCGGATCTGGGAGGACGCTATACTTGGATTGGACAGCAGGCACAGGCTAATAATAATGCCAGCCAAATGGATGCCGGCCAGCTAAGCAATGCGGAACAGAGGTATGTTGGCCAAAACCCTATATAAACCAGCAAGACCAAGCCAAACCGTACCAAAAAAAAAAAAAAAAAAAAATCTAAATGCTTTGCCTATTTCAAATGTAAAAATTGCTTATGTGCCCAATGTCGCTAGTCATGCTTATAAACTATATACTACCCAACTACTTACTATATAATGCACTCTATGTAGTACACTATATAAATATATATGTATATGCTTCATGTAAATGCTTGCCACAACAACAACAACCAACTTATAAAGCTGCAACAACAACAACAACAATTACTACTAAACTGCATCATTGCATTTTGCCTTCGCTTTCCGCTCGCCCTTGCTTGCTCTCTTCTTACTCTCTCTCTGTCTCTGTCTCTTGCTCGCTGTCTCTATCATACTGCAATGTTAAAACGCTAATTGAAAAACACTTAAAAAAATACATAACCTACTTCAAGTGCCAAATGCTGTAAAAAAAAACTTTTTGTATGTTTTCGTTATTCATTCACCTTCCTTCCTTTTTAACAACAATAATTCAACAAATCAATGAATTCAATGTATTGAAAACCAACCAACCAAAAACCAAAAATAAATAAATCAAACCCAAATACTAAACCAATATATGTAAAGGGCAACTTGTTGTACAGCACCACTTGAATCCTTTTACCAGGATGTATTGCTACGGAATTATTATGTCGAGCTTTGCGCTCCAAAACCTACACCACACACCAATCAAATCGCTAATCTAAATGTTTGGTATGTAAAAATTAAAATCAAAAACCAGCTAAAAATTTAACTAATCAAAATGTCTTAAAAAACAGCAACTAAAAAAAAGTGAATTTGTTTCTTTGAGATTTTATGTTCAATGTCTGCACGTGACTAAAATAAAAAAAAAAAAAAAAAAAAAAGTGAAATGTTAGTTTTAGTTTGATTCCCAATATAAAGTGCAAAACTAATAGTTGATTCCATGCTCTAATCCACAGCTCGTATCACTGCCCACAATATGCAGCTATACCACCGCAACAACAACAACAACAATCGCACCAGCAACAACAGGCCACACATGCCAGGTAGCCATACAAAACACTTCCTTCAACACTGCATGTAAAACTGCAAGAAATTCCATTTATCTCCCCAGAACCAAACATGTGAGCTTTGCACGCTCACATACTTTGACCAGCTTCGATAATGTGCATGCCGGATTTCGTTCTTCAGGCCGCATGAAGAGCGCTCGCAGCACGGAACGTTTAATTGGCGGCAAGAAGCCCATCATTGCTACGGGATCCATGTATGAGACACTGCCACCAATGCCACAGCAAAGCGCCACGCTGCCCAAGACCTGGCTGCCACAACATCAGCCAACGCCGATGCAAGTTCAGGCTTGTCTACATGCGCAGCCAACGCTTACCCATCAGCATCATCATGCGCCCATGCATATGCACCAACAGCTTCCGGGTAAGTTAGAACAAGGATTTACTTGAGTTCTTGGGCATGCAATTTTTTATCTGCTTCTTAACTGGCCTTGAGAACTAGTCGTCGGGTTACACCTGGTAAAACATCCCTCCAGGCGTCTCTGCTCTGGTTCCTTCCTTCAATATCTTCGCTGGGTTCTCATAACTACCGCATTAAAAAGCTTACTCACTGTAGAGAACCAACAGTGAACTACTCCCAACACACTTCACGGTTGAAACTCATTTTGCTCGACATTAGTTATCTCAAAAATATCTTATCCTTGCAGATAATTTGCTGGGCCTGGGAGTACCCACACTTGCTGTCATACCGCAGCCTCTACAGCTGCCTATGCCACAAAGCCCCGAGGTGCTTATTGTGGAGAAAAAGTTTCGTAATGCCATGAAAACTCAGGCCACTCAAACGGACACGGGGCGTCGCGATGGTTACAATACGCAAGTTTTAGCGCTCAGTCCACGTCCACCACATCGCGTCAAGGTGGTCTCACAAGGAGCCCAAACCAATGGACTGCAGAATGGCAAGAAACTTACAAAAAGTCTTTCAGAAATACCCAATGGTAAGGAGCTGCAGCAGCACCTAGACAACTATCAAAAGGGGTAAGTCATAGTGACTTACTATAACGTTTCAATTCAAGCAATGTTCCACTTTATAGCATGGCCTATCCCCATGAGCTCATCCATCGCACGCAGTCACAGGATGTGGTGCCACTGCAAACACTTTCCGATGCTCAAAACAATATTATGTATTATAAACCACCGCCTCCGCTGCTAGATCCGCACAGCTATGGTCTGGGTATGGAGCATTTAACTCAAACTCGCAGTCGCACTATGCAGACCCGACCCGATCAGAGCGCGGAATATGTAAATGCAGCTGCCCTGGCTCTCAATGAATCCTTTGATTATGAGAGCAATAGCTTACCACGTCGCTCGTGTACCTCGCATTCACGCACCGAGGCGGATTACTACTCGAATAGCCTGCCCAGGCGCCCAGACGCACTACATACTCACGATGTATGCAAGCATATAACAGAATGCGCGGAGCTCATGACGGATAGCGTGCCATTGGACTTTACCCTGCCACATTTGCTGCCACCACCTAGTGAGTACTGCAAGAATGACGATGACTATGTGGAGGAATACTATGACGATGAGGAGGACGATGTGCGCGCACATGAAACCGAAAGCTATAGCTCGGAGGTATGCCCAGAGGTGCTAACTGCACAAAATCGACGCATGTCCATGCTGCCCATGCATGATACCCCATTTCGTAGGGATGATATACGTCGGCAATCTATGCCGGTTTATGGACAAACGGAAAAACTTATTGATGGCTTTGGACCGCGCACGTCGTTTCGACGACGCGATAAGGTCAGCTCCTTTGCTGACGACAACGAGCCGCGTCACGATGAAAAGGAGATTTTTATAGACTTTAAGCCGCACATTTCTCCCAAGCCGAGTCCCAAACTGCAGCTTAAGCATCGCAAGCAACACAAGGCGGAGATTGCCATGCGCAAAATGCAACAACAGCGACAAGTTCAGGCTGCGGCATTGACACTGCCCAAGCCCATGCCACTGCCAGTCGAAGTTGAGGGTAGAAAAGTTGAGCATACGTCGCTTGCTCATAGCGACAATGAATATGAGGATGATTATGATGAGGAGGAAAATAAGGAGAATCAGCCCGAGCTGGACTCACAGCAGGATGAGTCCGAAGCAGCTGGTGATGAAGAGCCGCTCTATGAGAATATAACACCCTGCAGCTGCAAAATGGAGCCATCCCAGGCGGATAGCATGATCGACAAGCGTACACAGTATCGCAAGCGATCAGTCAGTTTAGATGACGACTATGTTGTGGACAATGCAGCAAATGCGCTTATGCAGCAGCCTATGACGCGACTGCCCTCTACACCGGCTAGTCCCTGTCGTGACGAGCTTTTACTGGCGAATGCATCAACTTATCCATCCTCAGACTCACTGGCGAATGATATAACGCGCGATCACTCCGATGGCATTTGGAATGAATCACAAGTGACTGTACTCACAGCTGATCAACGTGACATCTCTGATTGTTCCTATAGCTCCAATATGCTGCTGACGCCTTCATCTAAACGCAAAAACTTGTTATTGCAGCATCAACAGCGTAGTTCTGTGGACACAGATGCGCTGGACTTTGAGGAGCAGGTGTGTTGAGCTTGACGTAATATATAAACTTTCAGTTACAAATCAAACGTTCCAAAAATATCTTCTAGAGTCCTACATACGGTCTACAAACACTACCAAAGATTTTAAAGACGCCTACAACACCTATGGAGCGTTCTACCAAACCCGTACAGCCAGCACTTGCCATCATTACGCCTTCCATAGCCGTGACTCCTTCTGGTACTAATACGCTGGACTTTATTAGCTCACCACTGCCTAAGCGCAGCATGGTAGCTCGTAGCTCTGTGCCAGATGCCAGACAATTGATGTACGTGGCTGGTGCGCCCAAGCAGCGGTAGGTGCTCCCTGAGCACTGCAGTTGGGTATTTGCTAATGCTTATCTTTTTTGCAGCCACTCGGATGCGGCAGCTTCCTTCTTTAGCTCCGGTGCAGATCATGCACGTAGCGCGGACATCTCCGAGTGCAGCACCAATACCGATGAGTATGCCACCTGCACGGAGACCTCGAAACGCACACCAGGTATTAAGACACCGCCGACCACAACAAGTTCATCGTCAACTACACAAGTACCAGGTTTGGGCTCAAGTATTCGTACCACTAGTTGTGTTGTACACCACCACTCTAATGTGCCACCTAAGTGTTACACGTATTACCCATCAATGTCAATGTTTATGTCTTTATGTGTTGTTGTATTACCGAGTGCGCGTGTCTCGCCACAAGCTGCCTGGTCAAATCATCGTGTGTGGTTAAATTTAATACACCAAATCAATCAATGTGTGTCTATATTCAAGTTGTTTGCTTACAGCCTTCACACGCTTGCCGCTTTTAGTACTAGTCCTAGTCCTATCTACTAGAATAATTAGACTTTCATATATGACACAATTACATTCACTCTCATACACACTGCTATCTATCGCTCTCTATAGTTAAAGTTAAACCTAACCATTTGGTATTTGTTGTTGTTGCTTGACGAACGCCTAGCCCGATATTTGCTTTAGCTGTCTAGTGTCTTTGAAGAGCATTAGTTTCCACTTAAAACTACTAATTCGATCTCTTTTTGTATAGTTTCGACGCAGAGCTCGCAGCTTGATAAAACGCATGCGGGCTCATCCTTTTGAAAGCGCCAGTTCTCTCTACTCCGTGCGTGGGGATCTCTTAAATGAGGATCTGCTGCAGCATGATGAAAAGCTTTCTGCCAAAGGCCAACAACTCAAGTCACCCTTGGGCTCAGCAGCTGAGCTTACCAAGAAATCGCCTTCTCATTCTATAAGCAGCACCTCCTCGGGCAGTTGTCAAGTATCTGGACAGCTTGTCAAGTCTCCAGCCAAGGAATCTGAAATACAAACGGTGCCCAGTCATTTAGCAGCTGTGCATATGAAAGTCTGCGTTGTAGAAACAACGCCTGCACAATCACAAGCCGCACCACAAAAGCCTAAGCCCGATTCCATTTCGGAGGATGAACGCAGTGAGGTGCGCTACTCCTCTTCCGGCTACTATGAGAGTCCTCACGAAGATGATGATGAGGATCATGCCACGCCCACCTGTAAGGCCAGACGTCTGCGCCAAGAGGATGAACGCAAGCGACGTAAAACTAGCATGAAGCTGGACATTGAAAAGGAGAACATGCGTGCTCTAACCAGTCCCATCAAGAAAACCACTGCCGCCAAGTTGCAATCGCCGGAGCAGCAATTAGGCAGTGCCGATATGGGCTCTGGTAGCCCTAACAAAATGAAACGTTTTCGTCCCAAGATACGACGCCAGTTTCGCAAAAGTTCCCGCGAAGACTTGCTGTCAACAAGCACAGCGCGTCGTGGACGTCCTACGCCGACTATTTATGGTCTAAGCAGCGGTAGCGGGGATACAGAGATGCTTTTGGATGCCAGCATGAGCAGCACTGCAGCCGTTGCATCGACAATAACAGCAGTAGGTACAACTACTACGATCAGCACCTCAGGGATCTTCCAGAGCTGCCGAACCGGAGGTGATTTTGCCGACCGCCTCCATTAAGAAACCACCTAGTTTGCCTACTCCTACAGCTTTGCTGTCACCCAAACTACCAGCGATCATCTCAACACAAGCAGCCGCTGTTGGCACACATGCAAAATCCACCTCAGAGGTGGTTCAGCTCAAAGCCAAATCTATAGAATCCTTACGCTCGGTGTCGCCCGGCTCCGATTCGGTCTTCTACAGTGAGGCAGATGCCAATGCAGCGGGCGCTGATCAACCACATTGTCTGCATTGTGGCAAAGAAATGGAAGGCAAACAGAATAATGCCGTCAGCGAGTTAGCCGGAGACTCTGTAGAGTCCATACCGTATATAGAACAAGAGGTGGACATTGTTAAGCCGCCTTCAGATTTTGCAGACTCACCGGTAACCACAAAGACTACGCAAAGGCTATATAAGAAAATGGACAAACGTTTTCGCTCTGAAGAGCGCTACCATGGTGAGCGGGGCAGACACTACAAGACACGACAGGAGAATATACGCGCAAAGGTGGGTACTTCTGATACTCATTTAAATTTGTGTTAAATATTTGTGTTTTCTTTTGTAGAGCGAGGAACGCGGTAGAGCTCCTAGTTTGCCTAATACGCAGTTGCTACGCCCGGCCGGTTCTAGTCCTTGTGTGCTGCCCGATACTACTACGGAGCAGACCCAGCATATTATTTACAAGGGGCACTATGATGCAGGACGCTATACGCGTCTTACAGATGATGATCTCTGGACACAGTTGGATCATCAATGCTTTGGTAAGTGGAAAGACCGTATAGTCAACGCGGGGATTGTGTAGGTCTTTTTTAAATCACTAAATGTGTATAAAAGCAAACTCGGTTCGTTCAGTCCAAAACTTTGACCTCGAGAAACTTTCCTCATTTAAAAAATCCCCGTTGGGGATCTTCAAAACACAACCCTGTTCCTCACGACAAGAGGCGACTTTTTTTCGCAAAAATGTAGTCCGACACCTGTACTGATACCATCTTAATTGAGACGCCCGATCAAAGTTGGAAAAGTTCTTTTATCAAATAGTTCCCAATGAATGTTAAAAGCTTATGAATTTTTATTCTTTAAGTTGTAGCCCACTTAACAAGTCACAGTACAAAAAAATTAATTACCATAACTGAATGAAAATCATCTTCATTAGTTCCCTTAAATTACTTATATATCAACATTATCAGCTCAACCATATTACTCAATTTTTCACTGTACTGAAGGAACTAACCTAACTAAATGTCGCATAACTGTTCCGAATAAAAAACTTAAACAAATCTTTAGCTAATCTTCTTATACACTTTACAGATCGCTCCCGAGCACGCCGCGCTTCCACGGAGTCGGAAAAGGGCTTTCATGCCAAATACCAGGTCATCTTGCATCGTCTGGTTCAGCGTCGTTGTACACTCGAAATGTATCATAGACAAAAGAACAATAGTTTCCGTAAGTATGCTCCAAACAAAACACCCTGTATATACTCCTAACGCCAAACAAAAATATTCTAAATTTGGCACAACGTGCGCGGCCATCTGCTGAGCGGGAGAGCTTTTTTAGATAATGTCGCTCCAAGTTTTCATGACCGGCACACGCTCGAGGCACTTGGCCGACAATACAAAAAACAGTTTTCAGATTCTGCTTATCGAAAATAGTTTCAGTGCGTGTTTTATAGTCTGCCGACGAACTTGTTGAGACTATTTGTTTATGTATTATCAAATGTAAAAAAGTGCAAAAATAATCAAAAGGCGCCAAGTTTTTTTTCAGTTTTTTGTAAAAGCGCTGTATACTAAATATATATAATATATATAAAGATAAAATGATTGGTGGGTAAATACAAAAAAAAAACGCGGCATTAAGTTATACCAGCCAATTTGTTATAAGCATTTTCCATAATGCCACAGAATTAATAGCCTCTAATTCCACGCCGGATTCGGTACGTCGCAAGTTGGAGGAGGTCTTAAAACTAATGCTCTTGGTATGGGCGCGTGAAAGTTTTGTCATATCTACGCTCAGCAATGGTGCTCATGGTAATGTCATCAAAAATATTAGCACATAAATTATAAAGCATATAAGCATGTCTAAAACATAATAATATACAAACGATAAGTATCAAACAAATATTCGCAGGCGTGGACAAAACCGTTGTGGTTAAGAGTGATTCCGGTGAATTTGGTTTTCGCATACATGGCTCCAAGCCAGTTGTGGTGGCTGCCATAGAACCAGAGACACCAGCGGAAAGCTCTGGTCTGGAAGTGGGTGATATTATCATATCGGTAAATGGTGTACCAGTGCTGGATAAACATCATACCGAAGTGGTCAAAATTGCGCATGATGGTTGTGAAACTTTGGAGCTACAGGTGGCACGCACCATTGGCGTGCTCATGCATGAACAGCTGGAACCACCCAAACAGCCCATCTACAGTGGTTATCTATGGCGGCAGAGCGGACAGGCCAAGGGTGCCCCAAACTCTAAAAAATGGGTGCGACGCTGGTTCTCACTCAGACCGGACAATTGTCTGTACTACTACAAAACGGAAGATGTAAGTTGAGCATGATCCGAAAATAATAATAATAATAAAGTGTTAGATAAGAAGTAGAACCTATGGGACTATAAGTGTGGTGAGGTAAAAAAGCGAGCAAAAGATTTGGCTAGCGGGAAACGATTTGACTTGGATAGCAAAAGTTTTGCAAAAGAAGGTAGACGGGTTAGAATGAAAGATTTTGCCTGGTTGCCTTAACATTTAAATCAGGGCGAAAAATAAGCGGTAGTTGGAGAGGAAAACCGGTAGTCAAGATGTTATTTCGGTAGTTGAAAATTTGGTTTCCAGTAGTTCAGAATTAAAAATAAGAACGGAATTTTCAACAACCAAAAATATTAATATTATTTAATTAACCGAATTTTCGAATTTTAAACTTTTTTCGTTCAATCGGAGGGGTATTTTTCAATTATTGTTATAAACACCTTGGTTTAAAATTTATTTGAAATTAATCTTTATTTTCAATTTAAAAACAAAATTTTTTGTCTTACTCAAAATTGAGATAAAATTTATAATTTAAAAAAAAAAAAGTTTTTTGACTAATTTATTTTTTAAATTGAAAATATTAATAAAATAAAAAGAATTCAATTGTTATTATGAATATTGATGCATACGGGTATAATTTTTGGATTGAATAAAATAAATATAGTAATAAGAAAATTTTTGTTAATTTTTAATTTATAAAATTAAATACAAATTTTTCCTCAATTTTTAATTAATAAAATTTTTTAATTAATTTATTTAATAAAAATTGAAAAAACTCTATTTAAATAAATAAACATAGTACTTAATTCATAAAGTAAAAATTATTTTTATTGAAATTATTAATTAATTTTAAGGTACAAATTCTGTTTATAAGTTGTAAAATAATTTTTTTATTTTTTTATTTTAACTATTGCATTTTTAGGTAAAAAAAACCTTTTTTTTTAACTTTTATTTTCTATTTATTTTCTTTTTTTTTCTATTCTCTATTTTAATAAATAATTTAAATTTTACAATTTTTTTTTATAAATTTATTTATTTATTTAAATTATAATAACATTTTTAATTTTTATTTTATAAAAAAATATTTCTCAATTTTTATTTCGAATTTTTTAAATTGACAATTATTTTTTTTATAAAATAAAAATTGACGATGAAAAAATATTTACATTTTATATATTAATATTTTATTTTTTACTTTAAGCACTTTTAGAGCAAGAATTAAATTTTTCTTAAAGTCAAAATAATAATCTGTTCATTTTTAAAATAAAAAAATTGATAAAATTTATTTTTTCAATTTTTACATTAAAATTCAATATATTTATTTAAAGTACAGTAAACGAATAGTTTCAGCTGGAAAAAAAATACTTAGTTGATCAAATTTTCATATTTGGCCCCAGCCGTCGTGAAATTATCTACAAAATGAGTGGAAAGCGATACCTACGATAAACAGATTTCGAGCAACCGAGCAAAAAAGTTGCCCAACCTAAAAGTTTTATCAACTAAGTATCTTTTTCCAGCAGACGTCGTGTTTGAGCCTTCGCTTACTATTATTATTTCTTAGTTTATATATTTATTTCAAATAATAAGACTTCAAATTTGTTTTTTTTTTAATATATTAAAAATATTAGCCCGTTCAAAAATATCCAACACTTTTTAGAAGGTTTTTCAACCCTATGAACGATATCTTCAAGCTGCAAATTTTAAGCAGTGCTTCGTTTAAAAAAAAAAAGATAACTGCGTTTAGGGAACCTATTCAAACAGCCTTGGTTAAAGTATATTTTTTCCTATTAGTTCGCTGATACCGAGTCGGGAAATTTTTTTTCTAAAGTGTTATATTATATTAAATATTATCGCAATTTTCGATATTTCGCGAGTCTTTGCCGTATCAGTGAAAAGCAACTTCACATTTATTGTCACAGTCACATTTTTTATCGAGTATTGTAATCTCTGGAAATAATCGATAAACAGCGTGCTTGCTTAAGTCTGGTAATGATTGTATTCTAATTGCTGATGTTTACAGGATTCACAGCCTGTTGGCGCTATGATAATGGCCAAACATACAGTGGACCTATGTCCGCCAGAAGTTGGCAAGCCCTTTGCTTTCAAAGTGGACTCCGGCGAGGGCATACCCATGTATGTGGCGGCTGACTCTGACGAAATGGCCAACAGATGGTTGAATTTGCTGCGTCAGGCGGCCGCGCAGGATAATCAATGGCTGGATAAAAGGTAGTCTCACAAAACTGAAAACTAAATAGTACGCCATGAACTAATTGAAAACTTCTACACATAGTGCCCGATGTTTGTATCAAGCTCCTGGCAGCATTTTGCGTCCCGATTGTTTTGGTTATTTGCTAAAATTGGGCTCAAGGTGGTGCGGCTGGTCGAAACGCTATTGCGTACTTAAGGATGCCTGTCTCTATTTTTATCAAGATGCAAATAGCAAGAGTGCATTCGGTGAGTCACCTAAAAAAGTCCACATTAAAGAGGCCATACAGTAGAAGCTAATTAATTTGTTGTGTGTATCTAATTTGTTGGCAAACTCTTTAGGCATGGCCTGCTTGCATGGCTATAAAGTGGCCTCAATGTCCACAAATGCGTCTGGCAAGAAGAACTCATTCGAGATAATACCACCAGAAACAAAATTACGTCATTATTATTTTTGCACTGAAAACGAAATGGATAAGAAGCGGTAAGTAGCGCTGCTCTATATTTGAGATAAAAAAATTTATGTTTATCTCTGGATTTTATTATTTTATTAGCTGGATTTCTGCACTGGAATATTCGATTGATCGTTGGATCAAATCTGGGTAACTAAGGTTAAAAACACGCTCAAGATCGGCACTGACCAGCCGACGCAAGCGGCGCAGTTTTAGCTACGTTATGGAGTAGTTTTCGGCTGGGATTTGTCACTAGTACGGGTAATAGCAATTAGCATACAAAAAACCAACTAGTCTAAAATGATATAGAACTTAAGCTAACTACAGCAAGGAATTTAGCAAGTTACTCAAATTGGGTTTAACTATTTTGAAGAGATTAAATTTCATATAATTGATGTGCGTATTCTTGTTATATACAATAATTATTATTATATTAATACATGTAGCTTGTGTTTTAGACAGGTTGTCAAGTTCTTATATACACATAGAGAGCCCTAGCAGACTAAACAGTCTCATGTATATACCAAAGCAGTAAGTTAAAATTCAGTAGACTCGAACAAATTAGGTATTCATAAAGTCTCATGGGCTTGCCAAAAAAATTTGGATAAAATATCTCTAGGAAAGCGTGTAGAAAAAAATTGAATATACAATGCAGCTGGTAAAGCAAAATCATAAAAGCTAAATTATTTTTTGGGCATACATACAACAAGCACTCAAGAAGTAGTCTGAAAATAGTTCTAGAATCCAGCAAAAGTTATAGAACGACCAAAATTGTAAAAGATAACGAAATTAAGAATATAGAGTAATATTTAAATAGCATTGGCAAACCTTATAGGACACACATGTTTAGAAATATTTTAAGCGACAACGGTTTTCGTCCTTATTGGAAAAAAAAGTAATACATACGTTAAATAAAAGCAAGGTTTATTAGTTAGACACAATTAAAAATAAAAAAATGCTTTTTATATAAAATTTGAATTGAAAACTCAATTTTTTCATGTTCAAACTGCACTAGCTAGCCAGTTATATTGTATACAGAACTATAGTTTTGGAATAAATTTGGGGTAATAGCATGAACATCAAGTTGGCTGGCGCTAATCCCATCAAAATTAGTTCCTAAAATTTTCCATCTGTGCTCCTTAAGTTTTTACTGATGTATCGTTAACTTGATTAAGGAGAAAAAAAAAGGTTTTTATGAAAAAGTACAGATACTGATCGGATCGAAATAAAAAAAAAAAAAATTTTTCTAACTTTTTATAAAATATAAAAAATTATTTAACATTTTTAATATATTTTGTCAGTAAAGCTCATAAAACAAATATTTTTAGCTATCACTTTTTCTCTAAAAAAAAATACGATTTTTTTTTAAGGACGTAGGTTTTCTAAATTTATCAAACACAATTAATTAATTTAATTTTCTTGCAAATTACAAAAAAAATGTATATTAAATACATGTTTAATGTTTATATGTTCAACAAATTTGTTTAATTTTATTAGTAATTATTAAAAATTTTATTTTACTCAACTACATTTTTTTAACTATTTAGATTACATGTTCGAATTTCAAGTATTTCAAGTACCTTTAAAAATAATTAAACAGAAGCAATGTCAAAAATTCTTAATTAGTTTAATATTTCACCCAATTTGTTTGTACACAATTAAAAAAAACAATTGTGGTGGAATTATTTAAGAAAATGTTTAAAAGAAAAAAATCAAAATACAGTTTTTTTATTTAAAAAATTTATTTAAAAATATAAAATTGTAGCATATTTTTTAAGTGATAGCCAAAAAAAATTTTTATAAGGACCTTTTCGGCATTCGAGATTAACAAAGTTTAAATTTATTATTAATTTTTCTTAATTAAAAAAAAAAAAATTTTATTTATTCTCAAGAAAAAACAAATTTTTAAAATATTCTTTTTTTTTAAATGATAGCAAACAATAAATTTTTAAGAGCCGTATTGGCATTTTAGACACGAACCAATTTTTTTTTAAAGACACGTTATTTTGAATCAAGTTAAAAAGAGTTGTGAATAAACTTAAATATAAAAAAAAAACTAATTTTCAACTTCATATCCAACTGCATCTACAATGTATCCTTTCAAAAATCTACACTAAATCTTCCACCACAAAAAAACCCACTACTTCCGATTCTATTGACTTTAGGCACTTTGCTAACTTGATGTTCATGTTAATTGATTGACGATTTGTTGGGCAATTCATCTAAAGTAGGTCAAAATATTGATTTATTGATTGAATGAAACACTTGATATAACAATAATAATGCATAATGCGTAAAACTTTAAAATCCAGTAGTTACTTTGTTTATATACATATATATATATACGTACTTATATATATATTGAATATACAAGTATAGTCTTTAAAATGCTGATTTCGTTTTTTTGGATCAGTATGGAGAAACAAGAACAAATTTTTTAAGCTTGATTGTTTTGGTTAAGTGTACACACATATTTTATATATTTTAAATAGAAAGATTTCCAATTCAGTAAAGTGTTGTATTTTCAACATTAGTTTATAATATAATCATATAAACATACATATATACAAACACACACACTCACAGACAGCCAAATTTATGTTGTAAGTTATCAGAAAGTAAAAACCTAAATAAGAGCTTTAATTATTAAATAAAAGAAGAAAAAAATTTGAATTCGATATTTCAATAAATGTAGAACTTTTTCATGCAATGACTTGATTTTGAAAATTTATTTCGTTGGGGATGTACTTCATGTAGTTATTAGAAACGGATAGACTACGAATATTCGTTTTCATACCTAGTACGTAGTACAAGTATACCATATACAGCTTATTTTCAGGTACATACTAGACTCGCTTGGAGATCCAGTCCACCTGTATACCATAAAATTACATTTAATAAGGCAAATTTTTCGTATGTGTAAATATTTTTTGAACCGATAATTATTATTAACGAATTCTAATTCTCTATATATAAACATTTTTAGCAACTAAGAAAATAAAAGAGCTAAGAAAAACATAAACCCGAATATAGGCAGATACTGAATTTTTGCGAAAACAGAGCCAAAATAATAGTGGCCTTAATGGAAAGTTTTATATAATATTTTTTTGTAATAGGTACCTTTCGAGTCCACTTTTGAAAGACTTAAAAACAAAAGCGTTAATCTGAAGCTACTATATATATTTATAAGATTTTCTTGAGCCTTTTATTGTACAAAGGCTAAAAGCTGACTTGGTGGTGTTATTTTGGGCAAAGTAAACGTTTTGTTGTTTATTAGGCACACATGAGCTTTAATTCAAAATTTGTTGACCATGCTCTTGTATTATGGAATGAAAGTGGAAAAATGTTGCAATTGAAGTGAGAGGATATCTTACATCCATATATTTTTTCTCATATCTTCTAAAGTTTTCATCCGATCCTATTATTTTTATAGTGTGATAACCATGACCGACAAATTTCAAGTCAAACATATTTTTCTCTCAATAAAAAAAAAAATGCTCAAGCCAATGAGTTCAAAGCTTTCCTTACAGCTAATATTTTGATTTTTTTACATTTTAGTTTTGTCATGATATTATTTTTTTAGCAGTTACATATTTATAAGGTTTATTAAAATTAAATAAAATATATTTTTTTTGCAATTCAAGTTTAAACCCTTTTCTTTTATTTTTTAACGTCAAAAGAATTTTTATTGATATTTTATATCATATAGCTTATAGAAAATTGTTGAATATAAAATTTATTTTCTGACCCAAGCAAAAGCGGGCAGGACAACGAGAGCCTGCGACCTGATTGCAAAATTTTACTACTTGCTAATAGGAACATCAAAGATCTTGGTCACCGGTGACGGATCGTGCCAATTTTTTTTTTAAAATTTTGTAATTTTATTTTTTGTTAGATTTTGGCGGCAGACAGACATGCCTCCACCCATACACGACTCAATGCTAATCATTTCCTTCCTGCTGCCTGTTACATACAATTCCATAATACCCTTGACACTACTGGCAGCGGCTATAACCATCTGCCTCTTAAAACCTTAAGAAAAATGTACATCGCTTCATGAGCATACAAATTGTACCTTAAACAAAAGTCAATATCAATGCTGTAGTTTACTGCTGACAGTTCTTCTAGAGAGATATCTGCAACGAATCGCAGCTAAACACATCATTAATTAGATGATCAACAAACTCTGGTAAACATGGAACCAAACTACCTGCTGTCCAAAATACACGTACCAACAACTACTACTACCACTACAGTACATCAAAATGCATTCAGTCAGTCAGTCAGGCACTCTGTTAGTTGTTGGTTGGTCCCAATCAGTCAGCGTCAGAGCCAGAGACCAAGTCAACGAAGCATTTCAAATGCGATCAATGAACCTGTCAGCCAGCCAACTAAGGCAAAACTGCCAACAGCATGCAGCTCTAGTCACACTCCCCCTTCGTATCTGCCACTGCCCCTGGCCCATGCCACTTCCACATGCTTTACACAATTTTCGAGTAATTTATTTAAAATCGTAAAACGCTGCAAAATATGCACACGGCAGCCGGTCGGCAAGTCAACGACTAGCATAACAATTCGCTCGCCCTATGAGACTGCTACCGTTTTTTTTTTTTACCTTTTTTCCGTATTTTTTTTTTTCTCTGCGTTTTTGTATCTTTCTAGTATTTCATTTTCAAAGCACGACGACGACCGCAAGGTAATGGTAGCAACAAAAACAATTTAGTTCCACTGTGCGGCAGGGGCCTACGATCTACTGTTGCTTGCTGCCGCTTAATTATCTCTTTCTCAGTTTGCAGCCTTTTGTCAATTTCTTTCTGGGTTTAGTACTCTCTACCTTTTCGAAACAAAAAACAGTTGGTGGGTAACATCAACAACTACTGTCGTCATCATCGTCAGTGTCTGCATTATGATGATCATCATCATCTTCGTCAGCATCGTCGTGATTATCAACAAGACGCCTCTCTTTTGGGCCACAGACTCAACCAGCTAAGACCCTGAATGTTTTGTATTTTTTTTTTTCCTCTTACTACTTAGCCACATACCTTTGTTATAAAGCCAGAGTTGCCAGATTGTTGCGCTGCAAAGAGATAGAATGAAGTTAATGAGTATGATGCGTGGGCAGAGTTTTATAAAAAATGTATGCTGAGATTTATTTATTACATATATAACAAAGAATTTGTAGTCAGAACAACAGATGCATGCAGAAAAAGTACTTAGTTAAAATAAAAATTTTGTGCTCCATTATGAGATTTAATAAAGAATAAAATTAAGGTTTGAATAAGTTTCATCAATAAAAAAAAAAATTTTAAAACTACAAGGTTTTTCTAAAGTCAGTTTCAGAATTATAAATTATTTATATTTGAGTTACTAGTGGACCCAGCAGACCTTGTTCTGTTGGAACGTTGGTATGCCTTTTTTATTCAGTGTGACAACAGAAATGCAGAAAGTCCGAAATGTAAATATAAATGTTCAACAACAATTTACACTAAACCAATTCTGCATTTCTGCCCAACTCAGACCCTTGACTACAAAAAGTAAGGTATTTCTGCTCAAATCTGTGTTGTAAAAAATGCCAACATTAAACAGTGAGCACTTATTTTTAATACAGTTTCTGTTATATTTGCATGCTTTTATATTGGTAGAAAATTAATCATAACAAATTATTTGGTACTTTCAAATTTTTAGAAAATTAATCAGCTGTTTGCAAACAACCGCCCTTGTGTGGAAACTTACTTTTTAATAAAAAAGATTTCTTTGCAGTACTGACAAATATTCGAAATTGATTATTATTTTTTTAAATTATATTTTTCGCATAAATTTTTAAAATCTAAGAAAGCCTTATCTCTCTCTCTCTCAATTCCTGTTATCCCCAGTGGGAGGTGCCTTATGCCCCTTTTAAAAAAGTCATTCTTGTTGCTCACGATATTAGTCTGGCATTTAAATACCTTACTGATTTTGATAATTTTAATAAATATTTTTACAATTTATTTATCAGTAATTATTTTCGTAACAGAACAGATTTAAAATTCATGCTTATACTTTTATCAGCAGATTGATCCGTATCCCAAACCAAATTTTATTTTATTTTTTAAGTTCACATTTTTGAGCATTAGACAGATCTAAGAAAAGTTCATTCGAAAACCAAATCAAAGCTAGCTAATTTGTTATGGACTCATTTAAAGATCTAAACGCAAAGCTAAAGGTTTTTCGAAAATTCACGAAGTTGGCATTTCCAGAAGCAGTTGCAATTTCTTATCCAATCGTAAAAGGATTTTTTAATCATATATCATTTTGTTTTTCTTTCTTCAAGCATGATCCAATAAAGTAAGTCATAAAAATATGAAGGTTTTAGAGTTTTTCCAAGTATTGTAGAAAAAAAGTTTAAATACGTAGCGACATTTAGATTTAAAATATAGCTGAATTGCTCAAATATTAATAACCAGCTCCTTTTTCAAAATAACAATAGGTAGCTACTTTGCTCCAGTCAAAGCGGCCTGCAGAAAGAGCATTCGCCAATTTGAAGCTAATTATGCCAATCCAATAAAAAAAAAAATTTTCGACCCAAATTCAAACAAAAAATTTACCAAATTTCGAGAATGGAGAGACAATAAATTTGAACACAGTCAAATAATTATGTACTATATTTAATAATAAATATTTAAAGTCTCCCAAAAAAACGGTACATCAACAATCAGTAGCAAGTATTAAAAGTTCTAGAACAAAATAACTTATAATTTTCAAAATCAAAACTTCGCACATAATTCGTTCAAACTAATTTATAACCAGCTCATTATAGCCCCCGCTCATGCTGACAATCTGGCAACCCATGGCATTGGACTACCCTCAAAACAGTAAGCAGTCGGTAAACAGGTAGCGCTCTAACTGACAATAACTCGTCGTACGTATGCACGTTCCGTATTCCGTCCAATTGTCCCAAGCGTGCGACTGGCGGTCGGTTACTTGGTTGGTTGAGTTTCGTTTGGGTTTCTTACTTGGCTGGTTTTGCGCTCGCTCGCTTGAGCTCTTTCTCGCTCTCTCTCTCGCTATCTGTGTCTCTCCATCTTCCAGAGTTATGCTCCTAACGCGCTCAATCTCTTACTTACTCATTGAACCGGCCCAAAGCGTAGCGTCAAAGTCAAACGTCGTTATGCTCTGGGATTAGTCTTCGAGAGTTGATCGTAGCTGACGCACCTGCGCGCGGATCGTGGCCAATATCAAAAGTTGTATGTGTGTTTATATACTGAGCGTATCTATAAGATACACATTGAGAAAAAAACAAAATAACACAAAAAAAAAGCAAGCTTTATTGCATTTGTAGTTGAACTTGTTACGTTGCGTGCTGGCTCTGGCCGGGCTGAAAAGCGGCCTCGTGTTGGCTGTTGTTGTTGTTTTTGTCGTGCTGTGTGTGGGAAGAGTTGGGGACTACTTGAGGAGCGAATTGGTAGCTGCACTGGCTTCAGCTCCTATTTCAAACAAAATGTAGAAAAACACATTTCAGCTGCCGTATCTGTAGCACTCGTTGTAGTTGTAGTATCTTTTGGAGCGGTTTCGTGCGTTCGTTCGTTCGTCTCAGTCTTTGTGACTTCGTGTTGGTTGTTTTTGGTACGTGGTTTGCACGATTCCTACGTGGTTTATGGTAGCTGCTAACCGTAATAAACGCCACCCCCGCGACCTCCAACGTCTGATTGTATGTTTCGATTGCAGTCTTCAAAGTGTAACTGTGTGTGTGTGTGTTTAAACGACAAAATAACTAAAAAAACAAATTTCTTTTCATAAAAGCAAATTAATAATTTGCCAAAACTGAAAATTAAGCTAAACTTAATTTTGAATAAAAAATGCAAACTCATTTAAAAAGTGCCAACAATTTCTAACAACCTAAAAAAACATCAAAAAAGTTAAACCTCCAAAAAACTACAACTTGCCCACGGATAAGATACTTGCCCAACAACTACACTACAAAACAAAAAAAAACTACAGCATATAAAAACTGGCCAACGCTTAAGCGCTCGCGGCGCTTTTGGCCACAACAAATTGCGCTACAGGTAAGACCCGGCCGCGGCCCTACCCTTCTTTTTTTTATTTCAGGGCCCTGCCCCAGACAAACCACAAAAATTCCGCAGTAGTTTAGGGCTAGCTAATTATTTTCAGAGATTTTTTTTTTTGCCTCCGCTATGGCCAAAAGCAATGTTTTCAAAAGCAGCGAGTAGAGTCAAATCCAGCGAGTGGCACAGAGAGCGGCGCTCTCTCCGACTCTCTAGAAGAGCGCAAGCGTAACAGCGAGTAAGAACTTCAAGCTGGTCGAAAACCTGCTTCACACAGATACACACACACATGCAGCTACAGCCACACAGAAACATTTAACCAAGATAGACCGTCCAGTTGGCTATGTACTTGTAGGCAACGTTGGAGGCTCCACCGTAACTGCTGCCGCTGCTGCTGCTGGTGCTGCTGCGACGGCTGGCTGCCGCTGCGGCTTCCACTACAACTGCATGTGCCACTGTCATTGCCACCGAACTCAGTGTGGTGCCGCGCGTCGTTGCCACCAAACGTTCCATTGACTGCAAGTTAGTCGAACAGTCAGACGGTTTGTTCATTTGTCGCACTGGCGCTCAGCTCAGTTCAGCTCAGCTTGGTTGGTTCATTGGTTTGTTGTATAGTTCGTTGGGTTTCGTGGCTGTGCGCTCCAAACCTTTGGGGCTTGGAATGCTTCAATGCGAGGTCTTTTTTCGTTGTTGTTGTTGGGTTTCTTCTCTTGTTGTTGATTTTTTTATCGTTTGTCAGCAGCAGCAGCAGCAACAGCAGTAAACCAGTTCACTTGTAGCCAGTCCCCAGAGCTCTCTCGTGCTCAATTTTAATCCGGTTTTTTTGGTTGGCGTCTTTTGCTTTAATTGTTCAGAACGTGTGTCCAAAGAGGAAACGCAATTGCCGCAAGCTTCTGTATGGCCGGCCCCGGTTCAGCGTTTTGGGTTCGCCGTCACCGTCATCGTCAGCAGTCGTCGTTGTCGTTGCTGTTTTTCTTGTTGTTGTTGACTGCTTCAGTTTCGACCTGGCCATCTTCCTTGGCCATCTACATCACAGCATCTCGCATCGCTGGCTGAGATTTCTTTTAAATGTATGTATGCATGTAACATTAAAAAAAAAAAAAAAAAATAAAACGCCTCCCGCGCTCCCACAGTCTCGTTTTTCATTTTTATGCTAAGCATTTTAGACTTAACCACGGATATACTTGGGCTTTGCGTTGATTCCATTCGTTGCGGTTCTATAAAGCCATTGGCTTTTGTGTATATTGTATCTAAACCTGAGTCAAGACCATCGACCACATTTGGAGCAACAATTTTTTTTTCTCTTTTTTGGATATTCATTGTTTGTTTATAGGCAATTTGGTTTGTCTATTTTTGGATACGTTGCATACAATACATTTCTTTCATTTTTTTGTCTTTTTAGCATGATAATAGGCTATATAAAAATTTATTGGATTTTACTCTACTGGGTGGGTTTCGTATACAAAACGTGCTTTAGCCCACCAAGCTGGAAGCACAACAATTAATTCATTAACTCAACAGATATCACCATTTATAAAAAATTAATATTTCGTTCTGTCAAGCACAATATATATTCCTAAGTTGCACAAGTTCGCTTTTTGAGACCTTTTTCGAAAATATTCTGGATTCGGGTTCCAAACCACCTCTAAATAAAGCCTATGGTTCAATTTCGTTTTGAGCACGTTTTATAATAGACAAAAATTCGTCAAGGCCTGACTGATTTGTGAATTCCTTGCTCTAAAAGTCCTTATAAATTCGGCCCGAGACTTTTTGCTCTTTCTAAAAAATGTCTTTTTTCATTGTCTTTTGTTCTGTGTGGGTTTCCGCATCTGAGCCGGACACGATATCCACTGCGACTTTGCAGTTAATTATTTTTTTTTAGTTGCGCTGTAAATCCAGAGAGTGCTTGTTAAATATACCTATCTCGAGACAGGTTAATGCTAGAAAATATTCAAGAAGATCGATTACGTGTTTTTAAGATCGAAGATCCCTATAACGAACTCCTTTACAACAAAGTGTAACTTTTATCAAGTACAATAGTTTTTTGTTATTCTTATAACAAATTTCTTAAAATCGAAATTTCTATATAACAAATCAATATTCTGCTCCCGTGCGAATTTTCCTTAGGAAAGTTCGACTGTACATGATTTATATCTTATTCCGAAAATATCTTATAATGTGCCCGCCAGATCCTTTGCGACTTTTTTCTTAGCTTGTCTTAACTCTGAACTTGACCCACTTCATTCATCTTGTTAAACTGAATTAATCATTCGTTCCTGTCTGATAAACGTAGCTCATTTTCGAATAAATATAATGCGACCCTCCAGGCGCCACTGCTTTCTAACAATCTTTCCTGGAAAAAATTAAAAACAGCTAACTAGGAATTCCAAAAGTATGTCGTATCCCAACCTGGATAAGTTTGAGTCTCTACCAACACTCAGTATCACTAGACGGATCTATAGTATACCTTTGAATAAGGGGCTTCGCGCCCTGTGTGTTACCAATCCCCGCATTAGGTAGAAGATTTGGTGTCCATTTTTTTGGTAATTTCTCCTATTTTCTTGAATTCCTAAAAAGCGCACATGTGTCAAGCTTTGACTTAAAAAAATGCTATCTGCCTCTAATTTTTTAAACTATTTCCCTAAATGCATAAAAAAATGTCGGTGTCGAAAAAAAACTAAACATCATTTAATTTTTACGCTTGACAAAAGCTTCCACATATCCAGTTTACTCTCTCTCTAGAGATAATTTCTTAAATGCTTACGGGTGGGCACACCATAAAAAATTTTATTCTTTGGCACGTGTTTTTTAATTGGATTTTTAAAGCTTTGCTGTTAATTTTATCGTTTTATTTGTGATATCGATCAGCATAGCTGATGAAATCAAGTTGGACTATTATAGTATGGTGTTTAAAAAAAGTGTGTATACAAAATCTTTAACATCTTTTTAATGGTATATTTAAAAGCTTTCTGATATAGTATATTGTAATCTTTATGAAATCTTTTGATGGAATTTTTGTCAAGATATAACATGTTCGCATTATGTGCTAATTAGATATGCTACTAAAAGCTTTCATTTTTAATTCTATTTGGAATTAAATAAATAATTTTAACATCATCGAAGATTTTAAAATAGCATCACATAATAAATTTAGTTTTTTAATAATAACGAATTATATTTAAGTTATATTCATATTATGAGTACATAACTTTATAGACATGCTACTAAGAGCTTGCATTTTTAAATCTAATTGGATTTGACTAAATAATTTGTACATATATAATAAGATTACATAAAAGATTTGCATTTTTAAAAGTTTGGCATGAAAATAGTAAGAGTATTATTATATTTTTCAAGTTCAGGGAATCATAGTGTGCAGGCAAATTAGTCAACAAAATGAAGAATCGATCATTATTAGATAAAGATTTTGTAATCTATTTTCAACCGAAATAAATAATAAAAATTTTTTTCGTTTGTTGATTTATTCGAAACTATCGGTTGCTGCTGATCTAACTATAATCTAGAGATTATCAAGAATTTTATATAATGTTAAGTCTTTATTGATCTTCGAATATTATCGTGCAAAAAGAACTATACCAAAACGTGGGAAAAAAAATTAAAACAGTGAAAGACATTTATCTTTTCATGAAAAATTTAAGAGGAACTACCGCTTATTGGAAAGCATCTTTAAATGATCTCTTAAGCCCAAATCCGATGTTTGGGAGCTGTAAAATATTTTATTCTGTAACTTTTAGCTCAAATAATCCCAGCTCAAGAAAGGCTTTATAACAATCTGATGGTACACTTAAAGAAGATCAGAGTACACCTGGTATCTATGAGACTTGGTATTTATGAGAAAACGTCTTATAGATATTTACCCAAAAATTTCAAGTTGACCTTTTAGGGTTATGGTAAATATATGAAATATATTAAAAAGAAAAACGATTTTTTTTTTATGAAAATGTAAAAAATTGTTAGGGGGCACTGAACTTAAGAACTTTAATAGTCTCCTGTTTCAAATGGTGTTTTGAAAGAAAGAAATATTCTTTTTTCTTATGGAAATGAAAACAATTGTTGGTAGCGTCATGAATTTCACTGGTGGTTTGAAAAGTACATCATTTAGATTTTAATACAGACAAAAAAACTGTTCCTATAAGTGCTTACATCAGAAGAAGATACAGAAAAACAGGAGCTTTTAGAAAAATATAATAAACCTCTGTGAGATGTTGGTACAATTGTCCATGACGAGAATGCAATCAGACTTGGATAGTATTTCAGATAATGACTTTATTCGACGAATACAGTTTTCTTGGAGGCTGTCTTCGATATTTTAAAACACTGCAAGAGAGCACATTTTCTTCCCAAAGCATCGACTCGATACATCAAAACGATTTTTATGTTTTTGATGATATGGTGGCTTTCTTGATTTGACAGTCGCTGGTCGTGCCTCCTAAGAAAATCATTGTAACTGTTTGTTATTTCTACTTAGCTCAACAATCCATCTTTTTAACATCCAAAGTTTCTTTTGTATTTCCATTTGTCTTCCATAAAACATTTCGCAAAATTTTCCCGATAGTTTAAAATCTCATGCGGTTTATTGATTACTTCATATTACCTCAAGTTCCCGCCTTTTTCTTCACTTAGTACATAAAATCTAGTAGACCACTTTCAACTGCGCTTCCTTATGGCAATGTACAACACAAGTTCATTTTGTGCAAGTTAACCATCCTGCAGCCATAAAATTGCCATAAATTATCCGAGTCTTACATTTTCCAATTAAGCTACAAGGCGGTCGCAAAACTTGGTTAGAGTTCTTTCTAAAGCCAAGTCCAAAAGTCATAAAACTTCATTAGCAGCCATCCAGTTTTTACTCTGCCTCAACTAGGGAGAAAAACTGCACAAAATTAGCAAAGCTTTTGTATTAATGGTGCAACATGCACACACACACACACACCACTAGATACACTTGCAATGTGTAAATCTTTAAGATATTAATCAAGAAAATTATATACAACAAGCTAGACATTTTATAGATGATGCAGATCAGTATAGAGACCCTGCCGCATTACATGCTAGCCAAGCGAGCGATGATTATGCTAGATTTTAATAGCTTTGACTATAATCTCTGATGTGGTTGCAACTGCCGTATGCCTCAAAGGGTTACAGCTGCAGATTAACGCACATGTGTATCTGTTGCAGGTTGTTGCTGCAACCGCGACGTATAACTATAATTATAACTTGCCTGCGTATTCCTATATTCATTTATATCTTTTCTTTCTACGTTGTGTTTTTATTTTTTTTATTTTATTTTGTTTTTTTTACCTTTGATTATTAGCTACCTTGCTGTCTTTTTAGAAAACCCTGAAGGGATTAAAGGTACACACACACAGACTACAAACAAATCTTGAACACACTTGCCAAGAGCATTGCAGCTCGGGACCTTCCTCCTTTCTGGTTGTAGTTGTTGTTGTTGTTATTGTTGCTGCTGCCCCTGTCAAACTGTTTGTTGTTGGGTTGCCTGTGTTTTGTAAGCAAACTAAAGTACGGTACCCGGTCCGGTAAACGATATAAGAAAATCCAATGTCTGCGGGACAAACTTTAGCACAGAGTTGCTCTGAGTTTCTGTATAAATATTAAATCCGACTACGTACACAAAGAGAAAATAACGAGTACTACTTTGTGATCAAGTAGATAGCAACTGTGTTAGAAAAGCATACATCATTCTTGACTTATTTTCATACCAAAAAAAAGTATGATTCATGCTCATTATCTTGAAATATTAAATATTACCCAAGAAATAAGTACACTTATTTTGTAAATACCCTATTTTCCTATTTCTTCTTGTAATCGGTAAAGAAAGTTTTGAATCGAGGCTTATAAGAGAACTTAGGTTTGCAAGCCAATACATTTTTTTTTTTTAATTCATCCACATTGATCTTAAACGAAAAATAAACCTACTGAATCCAAGAAAAACTTTTTGTTGAGTTCTTTCTAAAGACAATTCTGCTACAAACAAAATTTGTGTCCTCTTAAAACAGAGCACTTAATTATAGGAAATTACTGCTTTACGACCCATTTCCAGCTACTTTCTAAAGAAAATACGTCGAAGGATTATGATTTTGCATCGTAATTCGTAAAAGTACAAAAATTCCCTTTTGTTCAAAAAGTTAAATATCTCAGCACTTAATTAACTATCACTCCGCTACGGCACTTTTAAGACAACGAATTTAGTACCAATTTTTACGATTTCGTTTGACTCATTTTTTTCAATTAAGTACAAATTGTACCCCCTTCAAATATTTTATGACCAACTTTTCGTACATATTTTAAAAATACACAGCAACTTTAATTCGAAACATGTTCTTTCTTTCAGTGTAGTGTAGTGCCTGCGTATCTGTGTGCGTGTGTGTTTGTATATTTTTCTGTTTTTTATCAACTGCTTTGAACCTTTTCACTTGGCTGTGACTTGTTTACACAAAGCCGACGCAGACAGCGACGTCGACATCGCAGCCGCCGTCGACAACGCAAACGTAGCAGGCAGCAAATGTGGCAGCCAAATTGCTCCTCGATATCTTTTATGCTTCTTCTTGCTGCTTACCCAGCAGTAGTTAAAGTATCTTCTCGTCGCAGTTGTTGTATCTGGTATTTCTTTTTTTTTTTTTGTATTTTTTTTTTTTATTATATGTACACATTTAAGCCTTTGGCTTCATTTGCTGGGCAACCGTTTGCGCAAACGTGAACGTGCTTGCAGCCAGCTATCGCCATCACTTTCTCGCTCTGTCTCCTGCTCTGTCTCACTACTCCTCGGGTAGTTTACTTTTGCTGATGATGTCCATTATTTACATTAATTTTATTTGTTTTTCTTATTTGGCTTCAACGTTTTTCAAAAGTGCCGATGTTTCAAAAGATAATGAACGTTGAATGTACATTGTACACATTGACAGTCGTCAGTCATAAATGCATAAGTGAGAAAAAATAAACCTAGCAGCACGAGAAAAAAAAAACCAAACCAAACCAAAAACCCAAAGCCCATAACAAAAACGTAAGAAAAAAACGTCCCAAACGGGTTACATATGGAGGCTACTATGCATTATGTTGACTGCCCATTGTGCTGGGGGATTACTTGTGCCATTACTTATGACATGTGAACAAAAATGAGTATAAAGCTTTAAGGCGGGTCTGAGCCAAGCTTAAGAATGACAGTACAAACTGTCTGAGTCGACAAAAATTTACAAAAAAATAAAAATAAAATAGTAACATAATTTGGCTCGGTATATCATGGGATCAGTTTGATTGGATCTGTAGAATATGTGTAGGAGTTCAAAAAAAGAAAAGGTTACAATTTTGTGGATTTACATATTTAATTGGTTTTCGGATTCTAGCTCAGTTGAACTATAACATAAATTTTAATAAGAGTTTGAAATCAAGCGGATTATTTGGAGACAAGTTGCAAGATCTTAATCGCCAACTCATACAAACTTCATAAAAGTTGGAAATAATTACTTTTTAGTTACACCTGCAAGAAAGGTCTTTGGTATGAGATGGGGACGTCAACCGTATATCATTCACATAGCAGTTGTCAGACGTATCCATAACACAAGGGTAACAAAGGGTATGTCTGGGTATTACAGGATCGCTATGATCCCACCCTTCAGGCAGCCCGGAACGTATTTCTGAACTTGTAGCCAGTGGGCGTTTTTCAGCGGGAAGCACAGCGACACAGCAGTGTTTTACCTGAGTTAGCCCTACTCGTTTGGACTGAGGATAGTGACTGCTGCTCCATAGCTCAGAAATGAAACTATAAGTTTTTCACAGTCTGTCCAAAGAGAGTAATTTGGAAGCGTAAAACTTCTATCTTTGTAAAAGAGCTAACAATCCATACAGACGGCTCAAAGCAGGAATAAGGCACAGGGGCGGATGTCATTTCTAAAAAGCGTGCTCTCGTTCCGTCTTTCCAACTGGTGCATCGTACTTATGGTCAGGCTATGATAACCCAGAGACCAGTGTGATCCATTATGATGCCTAATAGACGGGAAAAAGAAATTGAATTGAATCTAATGGTTGGGGAAAAATCTGCCTAATCAATTTTCTTGCTAAGCCGCTTCTACAGTATAACAAATGTGGATTTGCAGGGCAGCCCAGTAGTTCAAAGAAAGGAGATTTTTTAGATATTGAGCTTGATTTCTAAGCACTGCAGTGCTACCACATATCAGAAATTTGATTTTTTCAAACTGCTCCTCATTTCCGTGGCTGCGACAGAAGGGAGCGAGTGGACTTAAAATAGGTGTATCGATGCACTAGTTGTAAAAAATATTTCTTCGAAATTGATTACACTTCGATTCCATTTTCTTGCAACTGATCATTTTGTTAAAAAATTATAAAGTTTTCATCCATTTTTCAATAACTCAAAAGTTCTAAGGAATAAAATGTCTAAGATCACATAGAAATTACTTGCGCAATTAATATACAGCACAGCAGTCACTCACCTTACCATGCCCAAAACCAATTTGAAATCACCCCATTAGTAAGTTAAAATTTCATATGTAGATAACGACAGCTACTTGACCCATTTGAAAAACCAAATATCAAACATATTTTATTGTTTAGATAGCCCCAAACGGTAAACCACAATGGGCGCCACTTCTAATGAAATGTATTAGATCAAAATACTTCAAATCATACCACAATGATGCAGCAAAACCTTTAAAAGAAAGTCATATTCATATACCCAACTGCAGCAGGCTTATCAAGAGAGGGGCGCAGTAAAGAACAATTCCAGAGAATGATAAGCAAAAAAATAAGAAAAAAAATCCAAAAGTAAACAGAAGAATTTTGTGCATTTGCGCAACTGGTAATAAATTTAAATATGGCTTAAACAAGACAAAAAAAAAAGTGTAGATAGGGATAGTCCGACTAAAAAAACACTGTACCTTCTGAATCCGACTCGGGTTCAGGTTCGTAACATTTTTAGTCTCGAATAACAGACGGACTTGATTGAAGAAATTTTGTTTGTCGTACTGATCGTATTAAAATATGCTCCGTTGCATATTATCATTAGATCCTATGTATCAAATTTCATCGCAGTTTCCAATCGATATCAATATGAAGACTTGGGGGCTTCGCCGCCTGGGTACTTTGCCCCCATTAAAACTTTCACCCGCTATTTCCACCACTTATGGGTGCAATTCAACCAAATCCTTTCTCAGTGCCTACGTTCACCATAAAACGAAGCTCAAGCACTAGCTCTTACGCTTATTCGGAGAATTTTAAAAGTATAGATAGGTATAAAAATATTTTTTATGATCGTATGCCGCAAAGTCTCAGCTCTTCTGGTCTTTCAAAAGGACATAAAAACACATTGGTAAATGTGCCTAAGTCGATTTTCATTTTTGTCTGTTTTATTTCAATATAAGCTTCCTGGTTTTTACTCCTTTGCTACTCGTAACCACTGCTGAACATGTCCCCAAGTCAATTGCCTTTCTCGTGCTGACCACTGTGTTATAAACTTCATGGGGTCTTACACATTACTTTCTTGACATTAAACTATAACTTTTATTTCGCTCAAACTAAATATACCCCTAAGACTTTATATACAGGGTATAAAAAAATAACAGGCACAGAGGCAGCAGAGTTTTATGAGCAGCTTCATTATTATCAACATTATTGCTATTATCGTCAATGATAATGACGTAGCAGCCCAGCTCAGAGAGTTCGTTATATGTTGCCAGAGGGAGCCAGAGAAATAAAGATAGAGAAAGAGCAAAAGACACGGGGTGAGGTAGAGTTAGAGGTAAAAAAAAAGAGAGAGAGTAGAGCAGAGCTGGTAGCACTGGCAGCTCGGTCATTTAGAGGCACTCAGAAGTGAAGCTCCTGTTGCGTAAATCCAGTAAGTAGTCAGTCGAGTCATTTACCAAAGCGACGGCAACTTGGCTGGTTGCTCGGTTAGTTGTTTGGTTCATTCGCATCTCGGTTTTGGCCAAGTCTGACAGCAAAACGTTTGCTATACAGCAGTGTATTAGTATCAACTACCAGTGTATGTGTGTGTGTTTATATCAACTACTACTGTGCAGTCTCAGGTTAAATGATACTCGTAACGTCAGTCAGCTTGGTGAGTCGGGTTTTTTATTTTTTTACCACAACCTGCACACAATCTTATCTAACTTGCTAGAAACTACAAGAACAACAACCACAGTGAGCAACTGCGACTGCGCCAGTAACTTTTGTTTAGTTTCACTCGTTGCTTTGCTGATAATAAAAAATATATATATTCCAGTGAACACAAGTAGGAATGGGACATTTGAAATAGTCCAACTTTGGAATACACTTACCCCAAGCTGTAGCAAAAATCTGCACAGGAATATCAACTATGACTTCGATAATGTAGTTTTGAGAAATCAATATGCCCAAAATCGTGATAACTCTCTCGAATCTTCTGTATAGATCAACGTAACGCGTTCCGGCCCAAAATAGAGCGTCTCTCCGGGTAACTGTTTATGTTTAATTCGTCAAAATAGAGTGATCTGAAGAGAGTGCTCTCCTATGCACCTTGAAAATCTAATCATCAATATATCCATGGAAGTCTAAATCGAGATAACTATCTCGGCACATAATGGCATAAACCTACATTCTTCTTCTAGACAGTTTAGCTACATAACGCATAATCGGGTTACCACCCAATGAAGAACAGCTCCCACGGGAATTGAGATAATTATCTAAGACCACAACGGTGTATGCTTAGATACATCTTCTAGGCAGTTCAACACAAAGCTCTCTCGAGCTGAAGAGCGTCTCTCCCGCAAACTCTGTGTGTTAATTTTGTCAAACGAGAGTGATCTCCTCGTGCTTTATAACACCAAAGATCATCGTTTTGCAAAATGGATTCTTTGCTTCATCCCCATGCTGACGGCATAGTCTTCATCTTCAACTCATCATTAGAAAACCCTCTTTGTAGTATATTTTTTATAACTACCATTTTTTTTATAAGAACGTGATATATTCCCTACTTTAAGACAAAATCGGTTTATAATAAAAAACCATCTCTCATTTTCTCTCAGTCATGTTACATATAATTTAACCTAAACAGCTCACCCTTTCCAACCTTATTTTTTGGTAATAGAGTATACAAAGAACGGGAAAAATAAAAACACAGAAAACTGTTTATTGCACTTGAAGTGTAATTAAGATAAGCCCAGTCAAATAACCAAATAACCCAAAACAATTAAAGCAGCTTGTCTGGCCACATTTGACTAATTGTTTTTTTTCCTCTGCCCTTCTCTCTCCGCAGCATTTTCCAACCATCTATGATAACATAGCATGTAAACTGCGCGTTGCCTGGTAGCAAGCCAAGAGCCAACAATAAGACTCCAGCCAACATGCCCACGGACAACTCACAAAGTGACAGCGGAGGTGGCGCCATACCCATGCTGCGTGCCTCTCGCATGGATCAGTTCATGTCCACAGTGGCCGCAGCAGCGGCCGCAGCGGGCAATGCTGGCAGCGGGGATGCTACCCCAACGTCTTCGGATTCACGCAACTCATCAGCTAGTAGGATCTCGGCAGCGGCTGCTGCCTATGAAACACAATTGGCCTATCAGCAGCATTTAGCTGCGGCAGGCCTGTTGGGTGCACCACCGGGACAGCCGCCACCGCCACCACATGGACCGGGCGCACATCCGCATCATCGTGAGATATCCGCTTTTGTGCCAGTGCTGCCCACGCGCAATGCGCTGCGTGCGGCGGCTGTATATGGCGCGCTGGAGCCCAGTGATGCGCTGGCCAAGGAGGTCAAAGCACGTGCAGGTAGCAGCTCTAACTATGAGATCATTGCCATGATGGCAGACAAACGCAAAGAGCTGGCTTTGCGCGAGGCTGCTGCAGCTGCCATGTTGGGTCGCCAAGGACCCGGACCACCACCACCGGGCGTGCTTTATGCGCCGCCACCACCGCCATATTTAGGTGGCCCCGGACCATCACCTACGGGTGCAGGCACCTTTGCTTTTCCACCGGGTGCCGCAGCGGCTGCCTTGTTTCCACCTGGACTAGGACCTGGCATGCATGCTGGCCTGGATAGAAGATTATTACGCGCACCTGGACGCGCTTCCAGACCCAAAAAACAGTTTATATGCAAGTTTTGCAATCGACAGTTTACCAAGTCCTACAACTTGCTCATACATGAACGTACGCATACGGATGAGCGGCCTTATTCCTGTGATATTTGTGGCAAGGCATTCCGGCGACAGGATCACTTGAGAGATCACAGGTGAGTGTGCGACTATGTAATTGCTAAAATGCCTCAAGATACAACAACGACCGCAACGACAATAATGAGTGCTACACTGAGAGAAAAATTGGGTAACAGTGTTGTTTTCATATTCTTCTTCTTTCTTATCACGAAAGATTTGTACGTGAGAGAAAATTTATTTTTCCAATTGACTGAATATAAGCTCTTAAATTCCTTTTATAGACGAAAATATTTGTAATACTTTATAAGAAGATGATTGACAAAACTATTAAGAAATCAAAATTAAGATTTTGATACCTTAGTAGCGAAGAATTGAAGTTTAATTTGTTTAAATGTCAAAACTGTTTGCACGATTTCAACTCGATGTTAGGCAAATTCTTATCTCTCATAGTATGTCATATGGACTGCCATTCTTTCGCTCAGTGTACCACAACAAAAGCGGGCCCATAACAAAGTTAATTAACTTTGTTGGTTTTCTGGGCAACGCCGTAACCGTCGTCGCCGTTGCCGCCGCCAAGTGTCTTGTCTTTGGTCCAAGCGATCTGTCTTTTGATCGTTGGCTCCATTTGTCGTTTGTTTGCTTTGCCGCGAGGCTAATTCTTCTTTTGCGGCCAGGCCTGAACCAGAGCTAGCCATACAGTCAGCCAGCATACCAACAACAAATCGAACACACTACATACAAAAGAAGCCCGAAAGAAAACAGAAAACAAAATCTGAAATACAAAAAAATTCCAGAGAGTAAGCGACAACGCAGAAGAATCTCGATGTGCCTTGAAAGCTTCAAGCGAGAACCTGTTTTGTTGTGTTGTTGTTGATTTTTTTTCGATTTGTTTTCTGTTGGCCAAGTCACTGGCGCAGCTGCTGTGACTTTGGCTGGGGCTCTGACTCTGTCGCTGGCTGTGGGTCTGCCTCGGACCAAACAAGTGGACGCCATTTCAAAGATGGCTGCCATAAACATAAAATATATCGCTGCACTTTATCTTTAAAAACATTCGAGGCGGCAGATAATGCAGAGCTAACTGTCAACTGACAGCCACAATTGGCTTACTAAAACGCTACCAAATTGCACCCACACATAGCTCATGTCTACACTTGTTTCTGCACTTACAGGTATATACACTCCAAGGAGAAGCCATTCAAATGCACCGAGTGCGGCAAGGGTTTCTGTCAATCGCGCACGCTGGCTGTGCACAAGATTTTGCATATGGAGGAGTCACCGCACAAGTGCCCCGTGTGCAGTCGCTCGTTTAATCAACGTTCCAACCTTAAGACACATCTGCTAACACACACCGATCACAAGCCCTACGAGTGCTCCTCGTGTGGCAAAGTGTTTCGACGCAACTGCGATCTGCGACGTCATGCGCTGACGCATGCCGTGGGCGATGTAAGCAGCGGCGACTATGTGGATGTGGGTGAGGAGGATGAAGCACGCCAGCTAAGCGGCGATGAGGAGGACTCTTTGCTAGAAGTGGACTCGCCGCGTCAGTCGCCTTTGCATAATCTAAATGAGACCAGCGAAACGGGCGATAAGGATGTGCCGGAAATGGGCGCCAGCGAGCTACAGCGCATGCGTCTCAAACGCAAAGCTGCTTCATATGAGCCGGACGACAGCGAGGAGGAGTTTGATGACTACGATGAAGAGGAGGAACTAAACGAGTCGTCCTATGCACGCGATGAGCTGCCCGAAGATGAGGAACTAGATGGCGCAGAGGCTGAGGAGGCGGCTGAAGTTGCTTTAGTGGCACGCTTTAAGTCTGGCCAGCCAGCTGCTGCTGCCACTGTGGCTACTGCACCATCCAGCGCTACGGCTGCTACCAAGCCAGAACGCCAAGGCGTCACCCACTGCCATCACGAAGGCGGAGAAACCTACACGATGCGTCCACATGGTGAGCGTGGCACACACGATGAGCCCGGGGCAAGCAATGGTAATGCCATGCTGCCTGCTACACCCACAGCTAATTCAGCGCCCCCTTTCCTGTTAGGCAGTCCGGGCATACGCTATGGACCACCACCTCCGCCACATCATCCACATCACTTGGCCACTGCGCCGGCCAGTCTGTTAACGCCCAATGGCAATGGTGATCCTTATTTGCCCATGCTACATGTGCGTCGCGATCTACATCATAAGACGCTGCTTGGCACTGCAGGTGCCACCAATCTAACTAAACCACCAGCAACTGTGCCTCCAACTGCGTCTGCCGCCGCCGCACCACCCACTATTGTGGTCAATACGGAAACATCAAAACCACCTACACAGCCGTTGCACTCACCGCACGAGGCCTTGCCTAGTTTCTTGGGTTCCATACCAGTGCGCAAGCGTATTATGCCGCCGCTGGACATGGTAGATCATGGTGGCGCACATGCGCTTAATCAAAGTTCCTATTTGGAAAATCAGAGCATGTACGCCTTGAATATGTCGCGTCATGTGCCACGACAGCTTTTGGGTAAGCCGCTGCAACAGCCCAACGGCAACAAGGAGCAAGTTGCAGCAGCTGCTCCTTCGGCTGTTCCAGCAGCCGCTGCAGCGCCACCGCCACCGCCCGCTCCTAGACGCACAGGTTTCAGCATTGAGGATATTATGCGCCGCTAGAGAACTGTTTAGACCGTAAACAAACTTTATAATCTCTGGATCTAAAAAAATTTGTAATTAGATAGATTTTTAGATCAAGTTTGTTGGCATAAGCCCTGTTTACACTAGCTGAGTTGCTTAGTTCAGTTAAAATCAGACCTGATTGTTAAATTCTCAGCTGAGTTAATTAGCTTATTGCTTAACATTGCACTAGGGTTTGGCTGGATGAACCTGTCGAAGTATCAATTATTTGATGTATTAAACTAGTTCATTTGTACTCTGTTACAACTTTAAAAATGAAATACTTAGGCAGCTTCAAATAAATAAAAGTAGAAGTATAATCAGCTAAGTTGATTCAGGTAGTGTGAACACTAAACTAAGCTGCTCAGCTGAGTAAAAACAGCTCTTTAGTACACTATTCCATATGTTTTTTTGACCATATATCGAGTACATATGGGCATGACAATGTTTTCACTATTTTAGCACTAAGCTCACTTTTAGTACATTTTAGTACAATATCTAGAAAACGCAATAAAATATATAGAACTATACAAACTTAAGTTATTATACGATAGTTTACACTTAAATAGTGTATGTACTAAATGCTGTACTAAACACTTTTGTTGCATTTCGTAGCCTTTGTAGTTTGTAAGTTTTTGTAATTGTAAGCTGCATTTAGTACTTTTAGCATAGATAAACTAGCATTTAACTTCAGAGTCTATATATTGTCTAGATGCAACACTAAGTGTTGTTTTTATATGAAACTTTAATTTATGTCTTAGATTTAAGTTCCGTTGAAGTTGCAGCTATAAAAAGATCTAAAAAGGCAGTTCTGCCCTGCATTTCGATCAGTCGAAATTCTGAAGATTTTTATCTGTTGAGGGAAATAAATGGTTGAAAGTAATTGTAGTAGCTTACAAAACGGTACAACTAAGCCGAACATTCCAGTTATATATATATATCAATTATATTTTTATTTAAAATTAAGCTAGTTTTTAAAGCATTGAAAAAATTCCATGGTCTTCCTTGAATTTTAAATGATTTTTTGAAATACACGCATATTTAAAAGTAAAGTTTTTAATAATAATAAAAATAAATAATAGAAATCAAAAAGTTTCATGTTTTGTTAATCTTTCAAGTCACTCGAAACAACTGACTCATGCCTCACATCAATCAAGCGACATCAACTATAATACATAATACTTCAGGCACGTTTCGCTTAGATCTAAATAGACAGTTTTGCGGTTTTGTGGAACGCCTTTAAATCAAGTGCACACACATCATGGGAAGTTTAAATATGTATGTACTACACTCAGACACAAAGTTTGGTGTTTAATTCAAGGCAAGTCTACTATGGGTAAGTACCTGAGAGTTTTGCGCACTCGAACACGTAGAAAGTTCAATTAAAACGGCACGTAAACGCTTGTCATCAATGTGCGTTTTTTTCCCGGGAATTTTATGGGTGCCTCGGCCCACTGAGGCAATGACATTAAAATGTTGAACTATAAAAAAAATTATGCATGCTAAGCTCAAAAGTGCCGCAGCCATTGCGTAGATGACAAAAAGATGATATCATTGCACGTGATATGGTTATAGAAAAAGCGTATCAAGAAGTTGGCAAAGCCAGCAGGAAGTTGTATGAGCAATCAAGTTGTATGAAGTGAATTAATAAAAAGCTTTATCTAGTGCAATTGTGGTAAGACACAGAGATAGATACAGAGAGTGAGCAAATAAATTTAAATTACATTGTCATTACGTTCGTACTATTCAGCGCAGTTTTCCAATTTCAAACATCATTTTATAACTTAAATTTTTTAATTCAATTTGTCAGATTCCAAACCAAAATTTGTTAGTTAGTTTTTTTAGTTAGTTATTTGCTATTTATATAAATTATAAATTTTGCTTAAAGCTAGCCATTTAGATTTACAGAGTTAGATAATTTATCTTTTCAACTAGAACATATAATTTTGCATAATGAATAAATATTTTAAGTGTATTATCGTTATACAGTCAAGGAAAGTGAATACAAAACCTTGGTATATAAGTATATAGTACAATAAATACCTATTGCATTAACCTGTGGTTATATATTGGAGGCGCCAAAAATAGAAAACTATTTTAGTTGAATAAAAAATTAGGAAAACTTGTTGAAGTGTCAACAATTCATATCAAGGAACCTCCGGATTAACCCAGAGAACAAATTATACTTGGCTAAACGTATTAAAAATAAATGATTTTTCAGCTGCAATTTATATTTTTTGACAAAAAAGTTATGAAAAGTTTTCAAAAAAAAAGGTTTGCATTAAAACGGTTATTTGCATTAAATCGAATATTTGCATAAATGCAAACTGGATCCGCTGCTGACCCTAAGTAATGATCACTTTTTACTTCAAAGGCTAGATACATTTGTCATTTTGCCAGGTATAACTTCTGCCGTAGTTTATATTTACGAATAAAAAATTATATACAACTTTATAACGAAAGAGCGTCTGGATTAAAAAGAAAATTTGCATAAAATCGATTATTTGCATAAATGTGAAAACTGGGTCCGCTTATAACGCCTAGTAACGGTCACTTTTTGTTTTATAATCTAATTGACTCTTAGTGTTTCAGTTTTAGGAAAGGATATTAATTAATTAATTATTTATCCCAGTGAATAAATAAAACCTGGCAGATCATATTAAAAAGGGAAGACCTATTTCTGCAATCTTTTCCTGCAAAAAATTATAAACAATGTTATAAAGAAAGAACGTTTGCATTAAAACGGTTATTTGCTTAAAATCGATTATTTGCAAAATATAACCCTATTATTAACGGTCTTATGACTTCAATGATATATTAACAGCACAACAAGTTAAGCCTTGAAAAGTTTTTGGATATGTATTAATATTTTTCTTCATTGAAAATTACGAACAATTTTCTAAAGAACGAACATTTGCTTTTAAACAGTTATTTGCTTATAAACAATTATTTAAATAAAAGTGCATACTATTCAAAGCCAATTGGCCAATTGGCAATAGGCTTAAAAACAAACAATACTTAAGGTCTACAGACTTCTAGGATGCTTTGAATGTTATTCTGAGTATGGACTACTGAGGTACATCCCAATGGCAAACCGAAATAATAAGACCTCTTCGGAAATACCTTTTATTGCTCATAAACAACTGCGATAAGAGTATTTTGCGATATAATCAACATTCCAAAACAAAAGCTTTTTATAGGCTCAATTTTAAGAACTTTTCATACCATAAAAGATTTAATCGGTCAATTCTATGCCGTTCTATAATTTGTGTTAACGTGACCTTTAAAGAACATATAAAATATGTTGAAAAATCCCAATTAAATTTATAAATAAAGGGTATTTTTTTTAGAGTTTCACAAGCTTGTAGATTATCCTCACACCAAATGCAACAATTCTGCTTATTTACGTACCCATTCAAGTAAAAAAGGGCTTCCATCGGAGAACAAAATTTTGAATTTTGAATAAGTTTGACGAACGGAACCATTGTTTTGATAAAAATTGCAACAATTTGCAAAGGTTGGTCTGGTTTAAGTCTATCCATAATGAAATGTCAAACCAAACTCAACAAAAAGCAACTATCAGCTGTTAAATGGGTTATCAGATAAAGCAGTGTTGCCAATTCAAAGTTGTGAACCTCTAAAAAAACACCGCTGTACAATATAAAAGTGGACGATCAGCAACTACTTCATAAATACAAAAAGATCTTTCTTCATTAATATTTATTTGCAGGAAACGAACAGCTTCTTTGTATCATAGAAGGCAGACAGAGCTGCAATCGTAAAGCATAATTTTTACAAATTTCAACTTATGAATAGAGTTTTGGATTTGGAACATACCACTGCTTTAACGCATAATCTTGCAATAGCTTATTTTTTGTACGTACATATATCACTATTCACTATCACACTCCCAATTTCTGCAGATTTCATTTTCATTTATTTCACTCGCACTGAAAACGCGCATTCATAAATATTGAAATTTTTAAGTTATGCAACCAAAAATATGCAATGGGCTTTTATGCGCGGAAATAGTTTCACGAGCAAGCATTTGCCTAAAAGTATGTGACAAAATTTTAAACTGCTGTTAAAGCGAGAAAAACATTGGAGCCATGGCACTATTGTATATATGTATAATATAATATGTAAACAAGAATTTAATGTTTACAGTCTAAAAGGAAACTAAATTTAAAATCAACAAAAATTAACAAGGTACTTAGAAAACCACACTAACCAAGGAGTTCTTAGATTACGCAGTCGAAAGTTGTTAAAACTGCTTTATTGTATTTGAAGAAAGAGTCCCTGTATCTTATTGTAAGTACAGGCGTGCAACCTCGAAAATT
>JAECWU010000098.1:0-111663 GCA_018150985.1 Chymomyza costata | reverse complement strand
TTTTTTTCGCACGACCGGATTTCAAACTTAAATAAAACATAGAAAAATTAACGTAATGTTCCCAAATATGGTTTTATTAGATAGATAATTTCGTAGCATTTAATATTAAAAAGATATCTCTGGCATGTGACCAAAGCGCATCCGGTAGGTCCAATTTTTGACCACACTATCGCACATTTGGGGCCGTATATCAGTAATGACACGTTTAATGTTGGTTTCCAAATCGTCAATTGTTGCTGGCTTGTCTGCATAAACCAACGACTTGAAACGTCCCAATAGAAAATAATCTAAAGGGGTCAAATCACACGACCGCGGCGGCCAGTTGGTGGGCGCATTTCTTGAAATAACTTTCTCAGTAAATCAATGGTTGCGGTCGCCATTTGGCACGTAGCGTTATCCTGTTGAAACCAGAACTCTTCGACATCGATGTCACATAAATTTGGAAACAAATATTCATTGATCATCGCTCTGTATCGATAACCATTGACGGTAACACGTTGCGAATCCATAAACTTGAATTTTCCTCTACACTGGCCTGTACAAAAGCAATATTTTCTTCGGACCGTGCTGTTCTCATTCTGATTGGTGGTCGGACATCGTGGAGGGTCAAATGAGTTCGTACATGATCAAGAACACGACGAATAGCACGTTCTGATAGTCGATTATTCGGTCCATAAATTGTACGAAGAGCTCTATAAGTTTTTACAACAGAACACTGATTTTGATTGTAAATCTCAAAGATTTAAAATTTTTTTTTTTTTAAAAAATTTATTTTTTTTTTTTTTTTTTTTTTTT
This sequence comes from Chymomyza costata, assembly GCA_018150985.1. Taxonomy (NCBI): domain Eukaryota; kingdom Metazoa; phylum Arthropoda; class Insecta; order Diptera; family Drosophilidae; genus Chymomyza; species Chymomyza costata. Next base: position 110,868 of record JAECWU010000098.1, on the reverse strand, counting down.
AAAAAAAATTTTTTTTTTTTTTTTTAAAAAAAATTTTTTTTTTTTTATATTTTTTTTTTTATTTGGCCCTTTTTAAAAAAACCCCTTTTTTTTTTTTTGCCAATTTAAGGCGTTTATTCTAGTTTATCGATAGTTCAAATATCGAAAAATATCAACACAGGCAATTAAACTGTTTGAATCATATTGAAAAATAATAATTATTTAATTTTTTTTGGGCTAAGGATTTAATGCCTTTTCCCTTTGGCAATTTAATCAAATTCTATTTATGTGGCTACTTTAAAAAAAATACATATATATTATGAAAAGAAAGCAAATCGTTAAACTTAAATAAATTTTTATAAACAGTTTTTCGTAAAAACGACTCTCAAATAAAAAAGTTCATTTTGTTGCTTAGTGTAACTAGTTGGAGAATAAATTTTTTATTGAGTTTCAAAAAAGTGAATCATGTAATCATTGCTTATATTCACACCATCTGCACAAAACAAACAGTTTTTAACAACAGGAACTTCTTAGAATTGGTTAGATACACAAAGTTTGTAGTACATGGTAGATACATATAAAAAGATACATTAAATAATAGAGGTGTATTTTTATATCAGCTGCGAACGCATTTAAACACAATAATTTGTACTTAAAACAGCTTTTATATATGGTACAGAAGTATATAGAGGGCATTTAACGCTTCGTCTAAGTGACTTTCCAACATAGTTTATATTATGCTTAGCCCTAAGAGTCGCCCCTCTTATCTGCATGTGGCACATTTTATGTCTGCCCTGCTTGGCAATAAAAATAGCTAGCATTGTATTTCACTATCTGTTGTATCTGCGTATATCCGTATTCGTGTATCTGTGAGACTACCAGTATGCGTGTGTGAATATGCCTGCTTAGCCATTTCCATTTGGCATTGCAGCCGAGTTACGACTGAGCTTTACATCTCAAAGGGGCATAACAATGGCCTAGACTTTGAGCTTGCTTATGCAATTTTTTGTCAGCCTTAGTTTGTTTTTGTTTTTGTTGTCTAAAGGCTTTAGGCTGAGTCTTTGGCTTTATCCGTAGCTTTAGTTCCAGCTTTGCCTTTGACATGGGCTTTGACTTGGACAATAAACTGAAAACTTGTTTTCAAAAATAGCTGGGCAACTGCAATTGCCACTGTCACTGCCAATGGCAGCTCCAAGTTGCAAACAGTGAACTGGCTTAGTTCCGTGGCTACCACAAATATGGGGTCTTGGGGTCTAGCCAGGCTGCTAGCACCTACACATACAATTGCAGTTGGAAGCCAGCAGCTGCCTGATATGCTTTGTTTTTCTTTGGTTAGCTTTTTTTTGTATCTGAAGTGTCCTTCTGTCCGTCCGTCTGGCTGTGCTTTAGTCTGCCAACCAGAAGGGGAGGCACAAATGGCAACTGTAACCAAACAACAATAAACTCTATGTAGTTGCTTTTGCTTTATAGAGAAGACTGTAGTCGGAGCTGGAGTATGATGAGAGCAGTTACTGTGACGCACACAAATATGCGACGCCATTCTGGCTGGACGAACTTAAAAGGAAGGAAGGATATACAGCAGTGGCGGAGTCAACTTTTTGTGAGGGGTATGACTTGGAATTATTAATGTTCAGTTTTTCATGCGCAAAAATTTCTTTAACACTGCCCAAAACAAAAGCTCGTGCAAATCTATGTAACTGGTAGAAGGAGGTGTGGCAGACCCCATAGAGTTTATCTATTCTTGATCAGCATCGATCATAGATCACGGCCGAGTCGATGTCTGTCCGTCTGCCCGTATGAGTAAAAGGATCTCAGAGACTATAAGACCTATTGAGCTGAAATTTTACTGCGCATAATAGTGACGCAGATGAAGATTTTCGATTTATTTTGATATCTGGCCCCTTGTTTTCGTTAAAGATCTTTGCGGTTTACTTATTTTTATGTGAAGTTATTCTGTTAACCAGGGCCGAGAAAAATCCAACAAACCATAGATCAAATCGGTCCAGCCGTTCTTGAGTTATAAATGGTGTAACTAATATACATAACTGAAGTTTATATATTGATGTAGATTAAGTTTAAAAGTCTTAAAAATTCTCAAACACAATTTTTTTCACGATTATCACACCACAAATAATGAATTTAAATATTTTATCAGTGTACAACATATTGATATTTGGAAAGTTTTCTTCGAGAAAATTCGAAGTTTGTAATTACTAGCATTTTCTGGATATCTTAGGATGATATTACGAGAATCTTTTAATGATTGTTACTAAATCTAAAACAAAATTTATGAAATTTCACCACTTGAGCTCTTCGCGAAAACTGAAAAAAAATTGTACTAAAATAACTCAAAATGCTGGAATTTTCGGTCCAAAAGCTGTAGAAGATTTAATATTACTCATTGTAAAGGTTGAGGTTGCGAGCTACATAATAATTACCTTACTTAAAAATAATAGTGCGACAACACGTACCCCTTTGTCTAAGCCACTGGCATATACTACAGTGACTACTACATAAGGGACACATTGTTTATGGCTGGCTGGCAAAAGCTGGTTGCTAGGATATAAAGCGCGCTGTAGATTGTCTCTTTAGCGAGACGAGACTAGTGTATGTAAGTAAAATTTAGTTAGTGTTGAGTAAAATATAAAAGTTATGACCTGTTGGTACATTACTTTTCAGCAGCTAATTAATTTATGATGAAGCTGCATACATAACATGCTCTTAGCTTAGTACCCACCTTGGCATAGTCCTTAGTCAAAATGCCATTGATATTATCGCAGGATCCTTGATAGCTTACACAGCGCGCCAACATTTTGTTAATGTGAGTTTTTTAGTGTTCTTTTCCTTTTTTTGAGACGTATCACATTAGCTCATATTATATTTATAGCCGCTCTTGGGGCGTGCAACAACACTTTGGCTAACTTTCAACAACATTTCGCTTAACCTATAGCGCACATAAATATTAAAATTACAAACACTTTTACGCTAGAGCGCACTTTAAAGGCGCAACAATTGCCCGTAAGTATGCAGTAGCATTTGGTCCTTTTTCGCCAAAAACCATTAAAATGTCAATTATGATAAAGTTTTATTGAAACACCGCAACACATTAACGCTTATCAACTTGGCCAGGCGTTTGACGCCCTAAAGTATGCAATAATAATAAACATTAAATGTAAAGCAAGTGACGCTTTACCTTGCCTTTACCCTATACCCTTTACCCTTTTTCAAACGGACAGCTATCCCCAAACTGGCATAACAGACTTGCCAACCTATTTCATGTTTTTAAAGGCGTCGAAAGTAACACGCCCACTTAGTGGTCCCGGCGTAAAACTAATTGAAAACAAAAGTGCCTGGTACAGCAGTTGCTGCTGCCAACAACAGGTTGGTATGCCCCCACGGCTTAGGCATAATTGGAGCTGACACCCTTGTCAGCAGCAGACTAGTATTACCCAGCTGCCCAGCCAGATTTTCTGCAGCTTGTCAGGCCCAACCCACTTTTGGGTTTTACCTAAAGTAGGCAAAACAATTTTGTTAGCTTGATAAATTTTAGTTTTGTGCCCCTGCCAAAAGGGGTTGACAAATCGTGCTGGAAATCAATTTGGTCTTTTCCGCTGGCTTCCCCCAAACCCAAAGTAGGCTAGGAAAAAGGTCACACACACCAAGTTAGAACGCAATTTAACAAATGAAAAAAAAAAGAAAGAAAGAAGTGTTTGCTTCTATATTCACATTCAAAAATTTGCTGACTATAATGCCAAACGTTTTGCTCTTATCTGCCGTGAGTGAATTTGAGTGGTTGGCAGCGGGACTGGGGAATTGACCCGGGGGTGCTCCAAGTACTTTTGTGAAATGTCAGTAAAATGTCAAAATAAAAGTAATGCTGATAAAAATTTTATAGCTTGTCAGAAATGACTACAACAACAACAAAAAAACGCCGCCAGGGGTTGGTTGCTTTCGCAACAGTATTTTCGAATCTTTAAATGTTTCGCTGTTCCTTATCAATGAGCAAGTTGTGAAGTGGGGGACAGCCCCCACTCGTGTTTATTGGAATTTGCATCAAGCTATGTTTTCACCTGGCACACACCTTTTTAGCAACCAGCATTTTCGCTCAAAATTTATGTTAAATCGAAACTGACTCACAACAGACATGCCAAATTTTATTAGCTTTGTGGAATGGGTAGTCACCATACGAGGGCAGGCTAAAGAGTAGTCGAACTAGGCAGAAAACAACGTTGGCAACCATTTCGACTATTTTTGAAAGTAGTTCGTTAACAGAGCTTGTAAAGTGAAAATATAGAAAAATCGTGACGTAACGAAATGAGGCGTCGAGATAAGGTTTCATTTGTTTTGAGGTCGATTCATAACCCAATTTTATCTTAGGTTTGTTAAGAGCTGACTACTTTTAAAGTTTCTATCGACCACCTGTGAAATTTTGAATAAAGTTTAATCTTGTACGGACTCTTAAATCTCCTGAATATTAAAAATGAAAGAATGCATTAGTTACATAGTTGCCAAAATTAATGAAATTGTAATAAATGGTCAACGGGTGAAAATCTGCAAGATTTCTGAGCCCGCTGGCGTTTCACTTTTTGCAGATATGAAACGGCAATGAAAGAGAAATTTTTGCGTTTTTCTACCAAAGCCGGTAACAGGTCTGTCTGGCAGTAGGGTGGCCTGGTGTTTTTCACCTTTTGTTTCTTATAGTTCATTTTGTTGACAGTAAACGAGATAGAGGTAGAGTGAGACGTGTGGCCTTGGAACTCTAGGAGATATATACATATATATAAACCAGGTAGAGAGTCAATCGAAATCTCTTATTAGCAGATTCAGGAACGCTTTGAAGCTGATTCAAAGCAAAATCTACGTATGCCAAAGAAAAAGTTCTTGTTCTACCAAGACAGAGCATTGACATACGAGACATTGACATCCATCGGCATGGTATACATTACACTACGGATTGGTTTCCCATTCACCGTTTTTACTTTTTTCTAAAAAGAAGAAATGGCTTCATGAAAGGCTATTTCCTAGAAGTCATACGGCTACCTATGAAACAATGCTTATTTTAAGAACATCGACATCATACTGCTTGAAGCCTATAAAATAGTAGAGGAGCTCTGGATTGAATGAAGCAGAATGCTACGAAACAGCTGGCATTCTTCTCTATTACTTCTCAATAAAAAGTGTTTTTAAGACGAAATTTCTTTTTAATCATATGGTCATCTGTGAACCGAATGCCGATTGCCTACGCCTATAAGAAACTAAACAAATTATACATATAAGAATGCATACAAAACTTTAAGGATAAAATCTGAGATTATACAAAGAAAATTCTGTCTGACAGAAAACTCAATTCCAAATATGATTAAAAAAAAAAATAGGCATGTATGGATCTCGGGATAAACCAACATTACCGCGAACAAAGTAGCTGACAAGGAATAGCAGCGAAAGACATGTTGTATCAACACAATGAGCCTAAGGCAGGCCAAGCAGCTCCTCCCTCTAATTTAAATAGATTCAAGAAAATATTCCAGCTCGTCAAAAATTCCCCTGACTAGGATACACCTGAGAGGGAAAACTACCTCACAGAGTATGACGCTCCAGCTACCAGAAGAATAAAACTCTTTGGTGGACTTAGAATCTAAATTTTCGATGTCACTCAGCTAGAAACATTCCAAATAATTAAATTTGATTCAGGAACTAGGCTGTCTAAGGAGCTTTAGAGCTAAAAGGGAGCTTTCGCAACAACATTATGACTATACTAAGAAATTAAATATTTATGATATTTTTCAAAAGAGTTTATCTACTTTGCTGACTCGCTTATTTTCCAGCCTGCCCTCGTTTGTGAAAATTATATAATATTATATATTATATTGGAAGCAGTCAGTTGATTTAAGCAGCTTTAAAGCTTTGAAGGCCCACGTGTGCGCCTGCCAATCGATAAGCCAATTGGCAGTCTATAACAACCTGTTGTACTTAGTTCGCCAAGATAGATATTTTCAACCCTCACTTTAAGAAAGCAACCAAATTTAGCTTTCTTTCTTCTCGCTAACCTCATTAAATTTGATTGTATTATCGAACTTATCGCATTTGACCATACACTGCTCACTCAATTCAATTTCGGGGACCAAGTCAAAGAAGTCAGTTGCTCAAAGAAAAGTCACAGACGATTGACATTTGAAAGTAATGTCAAAACAATCTAAGGCACCTTTTGCTCAATGGCTTTGATTTCATTACATAAGCATGGGGTGCCTGGGTGGGGATTGGATATGATGTGGTATGGGTGCAGTTCTGAAGGGATTGCTAGCTGATTGGCAACGTGTTGATGCGCGCAATCAACTGAGTTGTCATTTGATGAGACAACTCTGTATTGACAGGATGCGGGATAAATGTGGGAGCTGGCATTTGTTGGGTTCATTCATGCCGACACCAAAGTCATAAAATGTGACACAAATTTTATGCGGTTGCAGCAAGAAAGATGCTGCTTATATAAAATAATCTTTGAAGTGCTGCTTTGACATGCTTGGTAAAGTTTTAAAATAATGGCGGCTTATTTGAAGATTTGTGACATATAAAAGTTACTCAGAGCGAATATTTTAGAATAAATCTGATTTTTTTCAAAACTCTGTTAACTAATGTTAACAATGTACAGAAAATCTTTCTTATAAATACTAATTTCATGATATTAGTTTATGTTAGAACCCTCATGTGCTGTGGCTTTTAAGAACTTTGAATCTAGCGATTAAAAAATTGACTTTGCTGCATGGTAGAACAGCACCTATGCCTTTCTTACATGAGGCCGGGCCCCCCATTTAGTTTGGTTCGGTGCTGAATCATGACTTCATAGATAATTTTTAAGTTAAAAGCATTCAGTCTTGAAATCAGTATTGATTTGCTTTAAGGTCTGGTGAATTAGTTCATATCTATGTTTATCCAGCTTTATTAATTCATGCCCTTCACAAAACTAAAGAAATATGGAGAGTCGTTTTTGCGATTCTCCGCTTTCCACATTTTTAAGTCAAGAGATGTTTGCTTACGTTTCATGACTGAATTCAGCACCATGTATTAATGCTGTGGCTGAGTAACTCGTGTAAATAGAAGGAAAAACTTTATCCTAAACACATGACCATAAATCTCAAAATTTTACGTCTTATAAAGGGTCATCAATCTTGAGTGGTTTTTTTCAGTGGGGATTTTTTGATAAATAACGCGTTAGTACTGTCATGTAGCCATGTATTTCTTATTCAGTTTTCATTGCCATTTGATCATGGAAAGAATTACACCCAAATAATGTTTACAAATCGTACAAATGTTAAGAAAATTAGCGTTCTGTAAAGAATGTTTTTCGCGCGCTTAGTCAATTTTATGGAACCAATTCGGTGAACAATTAATTTCATGCTCCGGACCGTTGAATTGGCCCGCAAGATCGTGTGATATCACATCGTTAGACTTTTTTCTTTGGGGCTACGTGAAGTCTAGCTACGACTGAAGCATTACCCGTGTTATTCGCGAGATACCGCGGATTATGCTCGAACGCGACATCAAAATTGGAACCTCCGCATGGACGAGCTACGGCGCCAACATTTCAAAAGGATTATCTTTAAAAAGTGAGTGGCAAGAATGGTTCTTTCTATTGATAGTAAAGATTTTCCGATTCATTTAAAATTTTTGTTTTTTTGCATCTAAAAAAAAAAAAAACTCAAGATTGATGACCCTTTAATATTTTATTAATTAACGCCACCGTTTATACTTTGGTTGTCATTTTTATCTGCGTATCTGACAGTTTCATCCTCTTTATGCCACTCGAAACTCTCAATTTTCAAACTTATTTTATCGACTTGATTCAATATATACTATAAAGCACTCTTCATAATGTTCCCATTAACCTCTATCTTTTATATAAAAGCCTATTAAACGCTTTACCCGCCATCACTTCCTCCTTGCTTTGTACGAAATGGTTATATAGACCCTGTGTAGGTGCGTCAAGTGGACAAAATAGACAAATTTATTGCAGCAATTCCAACGCCCACACCAAACAAAAGTGTTGAAAGTCGTCAAAATGGACTGAATGGTCGGAATAGTCGGAATGGTCTGAATGTCGCACCACATGGAGCTTTTGTTTTGTGCCTATTCATTAATTGATAACAATTTTTGTCACAATTAAAGCCAAAGGCAGCCGCAACGAGGCGTTCCTAAACATTTTCTTCTATTATTTGTTATGTCATAAAAACTAACCCAAAAGTTTCGGATGATTTGGGGCAGTTGGGGACTGACTGCCTTGGGACGAAAACAAATAAATAAAATACCAAAATAGCAAGAAATCTAAATAAATAATAAATATAAAGGCATCAACGAACTGGCGCCAGCCCTAGAGCAAAAAAAAATATTTTTTTTTGCTGATAAACCAAAAAAATAAAAAGGTATAAAAATAAAAGCTGAAACAAAACGCAACTTGGATGCTTGTCAAATATCACATAAATAAAATATATATGTAAAAGTGTGTTCGCCTAGGAAAATAAAGTTTGACAGCTTCTTACTGCTGCGGCTCTTCCAATTGACTAAACGCGTTGTCATGGTAGTCAGGAGCAGCAGGACGGCGGCTTTGGTGGGTGGGCTTCGTACTTGGGAAGCTTTTGTCGCATTTAATAATGACAACTCATCAAAAATGTATATGACCCAGTTGTGGCCTGGCACGGCACCCTGCTCATCAACTAAAAGATGCCAAATAATAATAAAAAGAAAAAAAACTACAAGTTTGGGTAGAGACAAAAACAAAAACAGAAAAACAAACCCAAATATCTCCAACCATAAAAATAAAAGTTGCTGCAACTTTTTGTCTCTTCGGCTCACTAACTACTAAGATGTGTCTGTGGCATTTTATGGCAATTTGATAGTCCTGGGTGTTATGTTAAAAGGTGGCCCCAGCTGATGTTAAGTGTGGCCAGATCTAAAATTGCTAGACAGCACTTTAACAAAACGGTCAGTTTCAATTTGAGGTGTTGGTTTTAGAAGTTTCGGCTTTGAAATTTTAGGATAAGCTTATTATGAGTTCGGCACTTAAGATATTAGAAGTCTGAAGTGTTTTTTACGATCAAATTTTTTGAAACGGATGTTTCAAATGCAATATTGAACACGTTAATTTCAATAAAAAGCAAAAGAGAGTCAAGCCCATAGAATTACTGCATGTTGATGATAGCCAGGGCAAATTTGAAAACATCTAAGAAATAAGACAAGTAAAAAATAATCACATTATGATAAGAATTTCGTCTTATTTATAACATCTTTAGTGACTTATTTGAGTACTCAATCTTTGTCTGCTAAACGAAAACTCTCCCTTAAGCCGTCTTGAAGTCGAACCATGAAGCTTATTTGGTTAAGTACTTATTGTTCTTTCGTTCTCTATGACATCAGAAAGATTAATTTGAACACTTAGTCTTTGTCTGTTTCTAGATTACCATTTCATCCCTGATTTAACGCGTTGCTTATTATCCATATTTCAATCTTTAAAGCAACTGTCTTTGTCCACTTATTTTCGAAACAAATCTTTTCTTCGATAAGTTGAAATTTCTGAAGAAACGCAAGCACCCATTATTAAGATTTAGTATTTTTTAAATATCTCATTTTTTATTTATTCTGTGTAAACTGAATAAAAGTCTTTAATATATTTTATAAATCGGAACGAAGTCGACTGCGGTAAATTCCCTTAAAGTTCCAAAATGGATGTGGGGGCATTTAGTTTTGAAATAAAACTTTCGATTTAAAATTAAAACGTTGTGAAAACATTCTGAATTAAAAAAAATTTAAATTTTCTTTACCTTAAAAAATATTAGAATTTTTTTTCTTATTAAAAAAAAAAAACAATATAATATTTATGCAACGTTTTAATATTAAAACGACAATTTTGGCCGTTTTTTTAACGAAAATTTTTGCTCACTACCAAAATAATGTTATAATAAATAGTTTTGGAAATTGGAACCATAATACTGTCATAAATCGGTTGGTCAAACGAAACATGTGCACCAACATGGATTTGAACCACTGAACCAAGTCTACAAGAAATTATCAAGGATTGCCATGTTTCTTACTAAAAATGTTTTTTTTTTCAGTTTTGTGTCTTGTAAAAAAAAATTAAAAAAATAAGTTTTTGTTACTCAAAAATTCAAGGGTATGGTAGATTTGTGCAGAGCGTCAACATATTAGGTAAAACTTGGCTTGTTCGACGATTACTTTTTATAATCTAGGTGGGGATCGAGCCATTTTCGACTGAACACCTAAGTCTCAGAGACAATTTAAGCTCTATTTATGCAGCTGAATTTTCCTTTTTATGTGTTTATCTAGCCGCGTTCTCCTCTAGCTGAATTTCGCGTTATCAATTCACGCTTCAAAAGCCCATGCTGTCGAAATTTGTCTTATCTTGATGGTTGGGATAGTATTTGCTTCTCTGTAAACATCAAAAATATTTCAAATATCATTTATAAAGAAGTTGGAGCTGTAATTAAATGATCACAGGAACAATTTGCGCTCCGATTTCGATTAAAAGAGAAGTATTATCACGCCGCAGTGACAGCAGATTCATATCAACAACTTGCTCCTTTTTCCCGAAAGAACAATTGCGCGGATTCCATTATCACAACAAAAGCCGTTTCTCTGTACGCCTTTATGGGAGGAACAGTAGCTGCATTAAAATCAAATCAGATAAACTTTATCGGTATTCCGCTTTAATGATGTTTATATAAAACATTCCCTTGGCAACCCTATCAACGTAAGCTCTTACCATAACGATGTCGACAACCCTAGACGTATTGATGCAAAATGAACTTTTTGTGGGAACAGTGGGTGCAGGGTATTAAATTTTGTAGTTTCTTTGAAAACATGTCAATAAATCGCTAAAATTTCAAACCATCATAAAAAAATGATATCATGCTCCTCTTCAACGCTATCAGGCGACAAAGAAAGATTCATGAAGAACACACTTTTAATCTCAAATGACGCACGCAAAAGCAAAAAAGTCATAGAAGAAACCATTTCAATCCCAGCTAATGACCAATAAAATTTAATAATACTATGATGCCTCTGTTGCTGCACCCAAATAAAGCCATTTGATAGACATATTTATGGACTTAAACATTAAAAGCTATTGACTATCGCCCCACTAACCTGACTAATTTTGCATTAAATTTGCACTTATAGAAGGAAAAAAAACCATTGACAAGTTGACCAACATGGCAGAGTGCCAAACAGACAATGTGGCAAGAGCCAAGTGGCAAGAGCCAAGTGGCAAGTGGCTGGATGAGTTGACCGCAACAACCGCATACGCACATGTGCGGCCAAGTCAATGGATATACGCACAATTGAGCACAGCTGTTGTTGTTGAATATGCCTGTTTGTATGCGTGTGTGTGTGTGTGTGTGTGTGTAGATGCCCACGATATGTGTGTTGACAGCACAGAAGCCTATAACTACAACTACACGTACACCTACTCAAACACAAACACACTACGGCAAATATGTCGCAATTACGGGCACAAAAGCAACCCTGAAGATGCCATAAAAGCCGGCCGGCTTAAACGACTTGACTTAGGTGCGGCTGGCTCTAACAATCGATAAAAGCTACCCGTTTCTAACAAAAATAGCTACAAAAATATCCTAACGACAGGCAAAATTGAATTTTATTGACTGTCGCTGGCTAGGCTCATGTGTCCCAGATACTTTATCGAGCGAAAATTGCAAAAAATTGACAACAACGACAAAGGACCAAAAATGTGTCGCATTGGATTTCAAATAAGCTTTGACCTTTGAGAGTTACCCAAAAATAAAGCCTGAGGCTGCGCATCAAAAGAATTTGAGCGCTAAAAAATGTTAATTATGTTTTCAATTAATTATGCCGCAAAAAGTAGGCAACACATTTTTGGAAAACTTGGAACACTAAAGAGGCATAGGCGGGCGCTCCAAACCCCGAACTAGGGCTGTTTGTGCGTTAATTTAATTACCGCTAAAAGGCGCTGCCATAAACAAAAACAAAAAAACATTGCTGCTTATTATTATGCCACACGAATGAAAGCGCCCTCCGTGTTCCCACTTTACCATGGACCGACAGTTAACAGCTGTTAACGCCATTGCGTGCCTTGGCCAAGTTTCACTTGCCATGAGTCACCTGCAATTGACGCAAATGTTGAGCTTATGCCCCGGAGAGTCTCTAAGATGGGGGCATCTTTCAACAATTTGCTTTAGCTACAACCCTTTGGCAGTCATTACGCATACGCAGCGTATTGCGGCAGGCTACAAAATGAATGCAAAACAAAAGCAAGGTAAGAGAAATCAAAGTTTGCCACAGGCTGGCGGCCCAACCAACACGCAAACTTCAATTGATGGGTGGTTTTTGAATATATTCGTGCCGCACCCTTATCTGTTTGTTTATTGGTTTTCTTTTGAAAATTTAAAACCTTGTGGAGAACAAAACAAAAAAAATTAGGATTTTTACAGCCGGTGCATACCGACTGTCATATACACTGTCGTCTTTTACTTTTTGGTCGTCTCGTCGTCTTCAAAACAAAGCCTGCACTCTGAGGAGTCCGATAGACCCATTTTTTAGATGAGTTTTCTCCTATTATGGAGAAGTTCCGTGATCATATAATCTGATCTTGAGCAGATCTGTAGGCCAGGAAGAGAACTAATAAGTGCAGCATCCCCACCAACCACCACACCAAACAAAAAAATTTTAAAAATTTTTTTTTTTTTTTTTTTTTTTTTTATTTGATTTAATAAAATTAATTTTTTTTTTTTTTTAAATTTTATAAATATTTTTTTTTTATTTTTAATTTTTTTTTTTTTTTTTTAAAAAATAAAAAAAATTTTTTTTTTTTTTTTTTTTTTTTTTTTTTTTTTTTTTTTTTTTTTTTTTTTTTTTTTTTTTTTTTTATTTTAATTTTAAATTTTTTTTTTTTAAATTAAATTTTTTTTTTTTAAAAAATTATCCCTCCCTTTTTTTTTTTTTTGGGGGTTTTTTTTTTTTTTTTTTTTTTTTTTTTGGGGGTTTTTAAATACAAAGGATTTTTTTTTTTTTTTTCGCTATTTTTGTACTGTTGTTGAATACCTTAAATGCAGTCTTCAATCGAATATGACTCCTTCATATTAAATGTCCGATTTACAAAAACAAAGGATAACAGAAAACAAATATAAGGTACTTTCCAGCTTCTGTAACGGACCCTCTATAACTCCTATAGCTCTTAGGCGACTTCAATATAATTGTTACCCAGTACTGGGTAATGCAAAATTTTCAAAATTGTAAATTTAAAAAAAATGGCTTATAAAGACACAGCTTCTGAATTACAATTCCCAACAGTCTTTGAAAATAATTCTGGTCGGACTGACAGGTAAACAGCCACAAAGTCAGTCAGTCCTACTCACGTCCTTTTACGTACTACTAATGTACTTCTTACTCTTTGTGTACAAGGTATTGAAGCAAATAATCAACACTACAAAGTGCTAACGGGCTGAGAGCCAATTGCGTAAAAGCCCAAATGTTAGGGAAGTGCTGGCCTAATGGCTTCATTTGCACACACAGTGTTCAGGATAATGAAAAAAAGGGTTCGAAGTTTGTACTGAGCTTGAATTTGGGGGTAGTGAAAAGTACGTAAATGCCAGCACATGCAAGCCTTAAGAAAAATCATAAATAATTACGGGTAATGGGTTAAGTGAGTTCTCTTGTAGAGGAGTAAGCAATTGTTGGTAGTCTTTTTGTAAAGGATAACATGTAAAGAGATGATACACAATATTAAGTAGCACATACATAATTTTTTTGGTGCAGAAATAAAAGCAGATTGTAGAAGAAGATCCAACATCTTTGTGCAATATGAATGTTCCTATATTATTGTGTCCTGATACGAATGTACAGTTTAGTTTCCCGCTGTTTCACATTTTCAAAAAATCCCATGCGTTCCGCTAAAATGTACTTTCGTGCGTATGCCCCCTAAGGTGTTTACAAAGACCATTTTCGTCAAAACGCATACAAAAAGATAAAGAGATATTTGGAAAGAGTGTTAGAAAATATGTGATTCACATAGCCAAAGGCCTTAGTAGCCAGCGCTATACCGTTATCTGTAAGCTAGGTTAGAAATTTATTTGAAATCTTGCTGTATATAATAATAATAATAAAAATGTGATTCACAACTGAAAAAAAGCGTCTCTGGTAATTGTAATGAATGCAAAAATTGGCTGGGAACTTCGGGAGCTAAAAATTACCATATTAACAAACCTTTGCCCAGAAGATCCTCCAAAAACTGCCTGAAGAGCATTTGCAAAGGGTATAGATTCGTGCAGGCAAGACTGCAGCATTGTCTAATTCTTAAAAAATCAGATAAGTGCTTGAGATGTTTTTAAAGTAATAAAGGGCCATCAATCTTGAGGTTTTTTTTCAATAGGGTTTGTTTTATAAATCACGCTTGCGTACTGTCAAGTTGCGATGTGTTTTTATTTAGTTTTCATTGCCATTTCATCATGAAAAGACTTACACAAACAACGTTTACAAATCGTACAATTATATTACGAAAATTCGCGTTCTGTAAAGAATATTTTTCGCGCGCTTATGCCATTTTATGATCACCATAATGGACCTACTGAGAACACATATCATATGACACCGTTAGACTTTGACGTAAAGTCTAAAGTGTTTGTGGATTAGCCAGCTACGATTGAAGCATTACCCATGCTATTCGCGAGCTACGGCCGATTATGCTCGAACGCGTCATCGAAAATTGGAGCCTCCGTATGGACGAGCTACGGCGCAGTTGCGACCAACATTTGAAAGGGATTATCTTTAAAAAGTGATTGGCAAGAATGCTTCTTTCTACTGATAATAAAGATTTCCGATTCATTTGAAATTTTTATGTATTTTGCATTTAAAAAAGAAAAACCTCAAGATTGATGACTCTTTATAAAAGACCTTTCAGGGGTTAGCGGAGTCTCCTAGTTTTCTAGGACAATATTGAGCTATGAACAAGCTGCAAGAATCAATTGATTTTCAAAAAAGGAGGCGGTTGTTGCTTCCAAATGTTATGGGAATTTGGGTAGATTTTACAAATTGGTCCCAATAATATAGAGTTTAACATTGGAACTACACAAAGAAAAGAAATATCATGAATTTAGCATGCAAAAGCGAGCTTTTTGACCTAAAAGAAGAATTTGCAACATCAATAGAGTAGTATTCTTTGTTTAAGAGCGTTTTTACGTAGACATTAGTTGATTTAAGAGCAATATCAGTTGATTGTAGAAAACTTCTTGGACACTTGTAAATGTTTTGATTGATTCTTAGAAGAAGAGCTCTTAAAAAATAATTCGTACTCATTGAAAGTATGGTTAGCCTTCATATTAAGTTGTAGATTATTTATTTAGATTTAATTTAATCTAAGGAAAATATGAAGTGAAACAATCTTGTTTTGACCTAATTTAACCTTCAATTAAGATCGGTTCTATTTTCTTAAGATTTGTTTGATTTTTTGTCGACGTAAGTCTGAAAGATTTTTTAAGTCTTTCAGGCGCAGTTCTCCTAAAATGGAAGCAACAATATTTGCGCCGATTGTGTTTATATCCTGTACCTTATGGAATATGTGCAAGCCGAAAATGTATGTAACATACAGAAGGAGACGTTGGAGACCCGCCAAAGTTACATAAAGTCTGATCAGGGCGACTAGAGAAATCGACATACCTATGTCCGCCCGTCTGTCTGTATGAATGCCTAAATCTCAGAGATATAAAAAGGGGTTGGAGCAGCCAAACTTTCAGATTAGATGCCTTATTATGTCACGGGAGACAAGTATAGAAATTTCTATTTTTTTTCTTGATATCGGGTTTGTATTATATGGCATAGGCGAAAAATTACAAAACTTTTCGATGAAGATATCGTAACCAAATTTTGCGTTCGGAAGATTTGTAGCACTGTTCCAAATTTAACCGCAATAAAATTTAACTTTCAAAACATTCAAATGCTGCAAACATATAAAAAAAAATGTATTCGTACCAAAGTTTTTGAAATTCAAACTTCACAAAATCCAATGTCCCACAAAAACCTTCTTTCCTTTTTTTTTCAATAAAAACTGCTTTGTCCAAATAGTGTTTGGATGCCTAATTGCGAAATGCTGTATGAACTGATTTATTAGAAAGGAGACTTTAAGGCACCAACGTGATATATGTAGAACACCGATTGTGTTTTAGAAATGACATGGTGACGTAAGCGTCAAACATTCAAAAAAAGTTGTACTGTCAATAAAATGAATATATTTTTAAAATTTCATAAAAGATAAAACTTCAAACTACCACCAAAAAAAAATTCAACAAAATTTTTTTTCTTTTGTAGATATGTAAATATATTATCTGGGGCCATCAAAATATTCTACGTCAGTACACTATCTTTGGGCGGCATGCAGTAAATAAACTTAAAATTCGTTTGAAATGAAAGTAGAATTAATATCTGCATTCTAACAAAATTTTATATTTTTCTTTTATATTTTGTTGAAAGTATTTAACCGATTTTTGCAAATTTACATGTGCACAATAATATTGAGAAGCGATAAATATAATTCAAAAAACGAAAATGCTTAATATTATGCAGATATGCTTCTGTTTCTCCAAATACTGACTTGCTTTAAGACTTTTTTTTTTAATTTATATAAATTTTCAAAAACATTTTTTTTATTTGGGTTGTTTCTTTTATTAAGTAATTGCAACGATTTTGTGATTTCCAAAAACATGCCTACGTTTCTTGTCTACACATTTTCCAAAAAATCTTTACTGCTCTTTCAAAATTAAAAAATTTTTGTACCCAGAACTTCGAATAAAAATTTACAAACTTTGTTGCACACGTTAAATACAAAAATATTTAAAACACAATTCAATTATGATTTAATTCACTTAAAACACTCCATAAAATGATTTATTAATGACCCCAACATTCATTTAACTCATCATAAATATAATATAATCATTTTATGGGTCTCCCATATTATTTGCATGTATTTTATGTTTTCTGTTTACACGTATTGAGGCCAATCTATAGATGAGGAGGAGGCCATAACCACTTGAAACGAACAAACAAAACCACACAGAAGAACTATTCTTCAGTGTTTATGCCAACTGCCTAGTCCACTTTTAATTTTTTGTTATTTACACTCAATTAACTGCATTTTCCAACCACATAAATTCCACTTGATTAAACCATTTGGTGCACTGCACTTTTTTATATATCTTTTATTTTCTCAAAAAGAGCGTTTCGAAAACAAAAAAGACCCGGCAATTAATTCATTAAAAAGCAATGCCAACGACCAGGCGGCACACTTCGTGGTAGCGACCGCAAAACGTTGCAAGCTGGGGCCGTGGGGAAAAATGCAACGCACGCTTTTCCGACTTTCAATTCGCTTTTCAATTTAAAATACTGACTGACGGACCGACACAAAAGTCTTAACGCGCACACGATCAAGAGCCGACTGAAAAAAACGCGAGAGAAATGAGGAAAAATTCCGCTGTGGCAGCCTCCAGCTGTTGCACGTTAGTTTATTTTTGGTAAAATGCCAGCGAAATTCTCGCAACATTTTCGAAATTGAGAAATTTTCGAATTTGCTCAAATTCTCTTTGTGGCTGGCCCTTTAGAAAATATAAAAATATGAGTGGGTTTTTATTTTTATTTTTATAAGCGCACGGATTTGTGGAACAACAAGCGGATGTGTTAGGTATTTTGGATTAAAAATAAAACTATTTGCTGGCATTTGAAGAGCTTTAAATGGTTGAGGCATGGCTTAACATGGTTTTTGCAGTACAGTCAAACGTCGATTGAAGCAACAAAATGTGGAACTATGGAAATGGTTATGAAACTTTTTTTTGACTTCAATTAATAAAACAATTATGCTAGTTTTACGAATTGTTCACCCAAAATTCCTATTTTGGTTTGTTAATGTACTATTTAGTCTTTTTTAATATGAACATAATAACAAAAAAAAAACTTTAACTTCTTTTTTGAAAAAAGTTTTTACATTTTCACAATTTTTAAGAAAGTGACTCTCTTAGAATAACATTAAGTCTTCTGAACAAAAAAAGGAATACTAGATGCCCTCGATAGATTTAAAATATTCAACAAATCGTTTACGTACAGAAAAAAAGGCAGCATCACTGGTGCGATGGAGAGGAATTCGACCTGCACCACGACCCAACGATACCGGGACCCAAATTAACAAACACGTTAGCAGAAAAGAGCGCAGCCAGACAAAAAACAGGCTGGCAAAAACCTAAAAAAACCCTATTAAAAGACAAAAACGATCACTAAAAATTTAAGTCATCCTTAATATAACGGCCTGATGTGGCCTTATGGCATTACCAATAGACTCCAGCTCAACCCTGGATTGGCACAACCCAACATGAGATAAATCAAAATAAAAAATATAGAATTTTGTTTTCGCAATAAATAAATAAAAAAAAAAAAAAAAAAAAAAATTATTTTTTTTTTCCCTTTAAATCTGAGTTTATACCTTAACTGGAAAACTCTATCAATTAAGAAATATGTCTGTTTGGAATCCTAGGAAAAATTGCAAATCAAATAAATTTAAATAATAATTAATAAATCCTTATATAAAAGACTATCGGGACTGGCAAAGAAAAAAATGCATCTTAAATTTCTCTAAAATTTCAATACTCGGTGCAACAGATACCCTTTGATATGGTTTAAAATCTCTACTAAAAAAAATTTATTATCTAATTTTTAAAAACTTTAGGTGATAAGATAAACTTCCCCCTTTTAACACAACTTTTTCCCAATTTCATTAAAAAATATGAATAGCCTTTTTCTGTGAGGTTTGACTGTATATGAAACTTTGCACTTGAAATACTGTTCCATTATGCAAAAATTTTTCAATTACCCAACCCTGATTTTTGGCAGCTTGTTTTACAAAAATCTGTTAACCGTGTTCAACACAATAAAATTATTTAAATTACAAAATAAACAATTAAGATTTCCAAAAAGGGGAGCTACACACGAGCAGATGCCAACCAGAGGTAATAACAAAAAGCAATAGAATAAAGGAAAGTCGGATGACTTGCTTTTAGAAAAGAAAGCATTAACATTTCAACAACAACAACAAGTACAACGATGTATAGTTGTTAAAAGAAAGTGTTCTCTATATGACTGGCTGAGTGTGTGTGCGCGTGTGTGTATCTGTGTAATGTTATAGTGTGTATCTGTGTGTCTGATTAAAACAACAATTGTAGCTGTTGCTGCTTTTCTAAATGGAAATACAATACGAAGCCAAGCGACGTGAAAAGTTTTCCGTTTCAGTCAAAATAAATAGACTGACACATCTCAGCAGGGCAACTCCAAAGGAGACGAAAGCAGTCAAAATTAATTTACATTTATACCATAAGAATGAAAAAAAAATTAAAGTCGGGCGTAGCCGACTTGGGTATACCCGTTGCTAGGGTTGCTGTAAGGAATTTCGAGCTGGGATTAGGTCTGAGCCGGGCCATATGCAACATACAGCATGTTTTTTAAAGAGGTTCACAACTTTGAGTTGGCAACACTGCTTTATCTGACAACCCATTTAACAGCTGATAGTTGCTTTTTCTTGAGTTTGGTTGCAAATTTGGCTTGCAAATTGTTGCAATTTTTTATCAAAATAATGGTTCCGTTCGTCAAACTTATTCAAAATTCAAAATTTAGTTCTTCGATGAAGACCATTTTTGGTTGAATGGGTACGAAAATAAGCAGAATTATCGCATTTGGAGTGAGAATAATCCACAAGGTTTTGTCAAAACATCATTACTTCCACAGAAAATGACTGTCACTTGTCCACGTCGCTAAACTAGAGACAATTGAACACCTGGAAATCAACATTCGAAGAGTTATTGGCGTACGCGCCAACCGTGGCGGCCACATGGCCGAAATCATATTTAAATATTAATGTCATACAATTATCTATCCAATAAAGCCCGTTTCATTGATATTAAAATTATATTTTTGTTTTGTTTTATTATGATTTAAACTTGTGTAACTCTAAAAAAAACCCTTTATAAGGAATTTAATAAATTCTAGAATATACTATGAAGAAGACGCAACTAATACTTCTTGTCGTACTTAATTTGTTAAAAAACTTTCGGTGCGTAGAATAAACTTGACAAAATTTTTACGTCTTCACAATTTTTTAAAATCATTTACTATTTAAAGGTTATTTTTAAATACTATAAGAAGAAAAACATATTAGAGACCTTTTCCTTGAATATAACCTTAAAATACTCTTTCGAAGATAAAGCAAAATATTGACACAGCTGAAAGTGGCGTAGAATTTAGAAAAACGCGTGCATACTTTTAGGGCGCTTGATAATTGATAGCTTAAGAAATAACCACCCAAATAAAGTTCAGCAGACAGAACTGTAAATAAAAGAAATTTCAATAACACTCCACCAATGTTCCATCTAAGCAAATATTTAAAGCAAATCTTTTACAACCTTAAACAATTTTAAAGTCATTGTCCTGACGCTGGGTGTGAAACCGCCCACTCGACTGTTGAAGCATGTCCATTCAAAGAGCTGCCCCGTGGTGCAGTCAACTGTCAAGCCAGTGTGAAATTAGCGTTATAACCATTAGAAAACTATAGCTACAAACAAAGTCAAAGAGGTAAAGCCAAAACATGCAACAATTTGCTGGCAACATGCAAAGTCGCACAGTGGTGGCAAAAATTAAAGTGCACGGTGTCATTCTCAACGTGCTAAATCAAATCGCTTAGACGCAGTTTAATTGTGTAACTTGACTAGATATTGCTTCACATTACTATTTAGTTCTCTATTATACTTCAAGCACTAAATAATTCCAAAAACAGCATTAAAAATATGCACATACCGGTAGACTTTAGCGCTTTGCGCAACTTAGTTTTGAGCAAAAGTGCCCTACTTTTGGTCAGACAGAAATGCAGAATATTCATTTGTGTTTTTTTTTTGACACTTCTGCGTTTCTGCTGCACAAAGTTTACACCCAAAATCTTTTTTAAGATCGGTATGCTTTTAACAAAATGTCCTTCAGTCTTTTGATTTTCGAGAATCAGAAGACCTAAGACTGATGACCGGTTTATTTAGTCGATCAAAGTAGAGCGATGATTTATCTATCTTTGTCCCTATCTCTTTTAAAAAGCTTTCACTACTAAAAGTTGTGCCTATAATTATTTTAAATCTAGTTGGGCCTGCTATAAAATCTGACAATAAACCATTTTGACAATCTGAATTTTTTTTATATTTATTAAAGTAAAAACACATTTACCAGTGAAAATGTCTATTCGATCCTTTAAACCTGATAGTAAATTGCGTCGAAGTATTGATAGCTCTTCAAAAAAGAGCATAGCTAGCGGTAGTATTGATTCGCTAAACTCTCGTAAGAATACTGGCAATGCTTTGCAACAGAAACCGCCAATTGTAGCAGAGCAAGATTCCCAGAAAAACGTAAAAACACAAAAGAAACCAAGACCTGGACAATGCGGAGAAAACAAATGGACTTGTGCACCAAAGAAACAACCCAAAAAGATAACGCCACGTGAGCTTGCGATACAAAAGTTTAAAAATATAGATTTCACCAGTCCAGGTTCCGCGCTGCAACTGACCGTACAAACTCTAGAGTTTCCCGATGCCAATGTGAAGCGTACCGAATTGCACAAACGCGATGATTGTGGCTACCCCTTGGTAGCGGGAAAAACCGGTCGGGACTTTGGCTCGTCTAGTGACTCTCACTTTCGAAACGCCGTTGAACCTGTTAAATTACGTAAACGCACCTGTACGAGCAGCACCGCCACCTCAGTAAAGACGAGTCGGTCAGCATCACAGAGACCGTCACCAAAACACCACGGTTTCGTCAACTCTCAGGAGATGATAGACTCACAGCATGCGGCCTCGTCGCAGCCCGACAACTTGCATGGAGACGAGTGGGAAAAACCGTGCTCTGCCGATTCCGTTGTTGGAGCACCGCGCCCGCGTATTGGAGTTTGTCCTGAGAGTTATGCCAAGTTGGCTAAACTTTCGGCAGCACATCAAAAGTTTTATTTGACGCAAGATCCACGTAAAACACACTGTCTGGTCAATCCGCAAGCACTGCGTCATAAGAATTTCTCGAAATTGGAGGAATTTAAGCATGTCAGCAAAACCATACAGGAGGCTGGCAATGTATGCCAAAGCACGGAGACGGACACATCAGAGTCGCACTTATGCGAGGTTATTGATTTGCAAAATCCACTAGGACTAGACTTTCAAGGCATGGACTATATGATCAATTATGAAAAGGACGAACAAGAGTTGCAAAACCAATTGGCGTACTGGAAAGTAAAGCGCTACATGGATCGTAGGCGCGTGAAGGAGGAAACGGAGAGCAAAGTAGAGCAGCAACTTAAGGAAGAGCGTACAGCTATTCCAGCAGCCTTCCACACAACAATAAAGGATGAAACAGTTGCCGAACAACCAGTTGTAAAGACAAAAGGTTATGGCCAGTTGTACCGCCGTCCTGACAAGCCTGTGAATAAGCAAAAGATTGAAGCAGAGCACAAACGAAGAACAGCGCGTTATAGAGACATATATCTACGGAATAAGGAGCAGCAAATCAAACAAGAAATCGAAAAGAGAAAGGCAGATGCTGAGGCTAAAGAGATTGCAGCACATACGGTTGCGGAAAAGGATTTGGCTGAAGAAGTAGCTTTAATTGATGATGCTATTGATCGCAGTTTTCGCAAAAAAGTTGAATTAGAGACTGTAATACGAAAACGCAAGTTTTATCCAAAAACACTGACGGAGACAAATCGTTTAAAGAAAAAAATGCTCAGAGAAAAGTGCATAGAACGAGACAAGGCCAAGGTACAGCAAAAATATTACATGGAACGCACTGGAAAGTTCAAGAAGTTTCCCAATGCTGAACTGAGCATGGATTGCCCCGACTCTGTTAAAGAAAGCTTGGGCTCTACACCCAGTGAACAGAGCAGCGATGACGAAGATTTTCTGCAGGTTGGCAAAGTTGGAGATGTTTTTAAGCTGCGCGGCTTTCATTTCAAACACGGCGAAGGACTTCGCGGCAAATTACATCGCCATCAAATATTGCAGGGTCAGCGTACCGTCAAAGGCTGTCTGACTCGTGATGAATGGCTTAATCAACTGGTTCCCAAAAAGGAGCCCGTAAAGCTGGATGTGGAAAAGGGTATTATAAAAGTGTTAGAGCCCGATGATCCCAATCTAAATCTATTTCCCGCGGTGCCAATTATTAAAGCAGAAAAAAAAGGAACCAGCGCAGTGCGTGAGTACATTAACAAGCCTTTGGGAGAGCATTATCACCGAAAATTGCGTAAGAATCTTAAACTGGTGAAGCCGAAGTTGAAATATAATGTAAAGAAATTTAATCTCATACGTTATGTATTTCCTGATAAGAAGTTGAGTTCTGAGTCAGATGAAAAACAGGAAGAGCTGACACAGCTAGATAGGACTGATCACTTGAATCCGACAGAAGCAAAAAGTACGGCTGAGTACGTTGCCTTAAAGAAAAAAATAGCCGAGGCTGCAGAATTAAAAGAAAACATGACCCGGATGAAGTTGCTAGGTTTGCCCTGTGTGATAACGAAAAAGGAACGCCTGGAGTCACCTTGCAATAAACCTGTTGTTAAAGACAGTAAAGATTGGGTGCCTACGCCAGAGCCGTCGTTTCACTCACATGAATCGAGTGAGTCAATATCTGAGCAAGACGAACGCAAAACTGCTGGAGAAGAGCATGTACCTTTAGAAATGCGTGGCAATATGCCAGCTCCAGATTTCCGAGAGTACACACTTTTTCAGCACCCGCGCCGAAAGCGTGACTATAGAGCAGAACGCATACCATCGGCGATTTTTGATGAGAATATTAAAATATCCGATAAGCCATTAATGGAAAAGGTATCTGCTGATAAAATTAAATTTGCAAATGTACGCAGCGAGTCTCGGCCCTATACAAAGATGCTGGAAGGACGACACCATCATGATCACTGGGATCCGACGCATTCAAAAAAGGTGCATGTGCATTATCAGTCCAAAACTGTTTACCCAGAGATTACTCATGTGCCCGAAAAGACCAAAAAGAAGAAAACAGCTGCTAAAATGCCAAGAGCCAGTCCGCCTTGCAAAGAATATTTTGACAAAGATTTGACAATGCCCATATACGACTTTGATAAGCAAATAGGTAATCATCTAGCAGATACTCGCAAAGACACAAAGACGGCCGCTGGTGAAGTAGTGCATGATATATGCATTCCGCATGAGTTTGTCTTTCACTCGCGCGATCCGGAAGAATTGGAGCAATTGAATTATCCTGGTAGACAGAAGTACATTGAATTTCTACGCGAGACACGCGAGGCTCTCTATGAAGCAAAGGACAATGACAACGCAGAGGAACATTTGTTGGTAGACCGCAAGGAAATTGAGGCGGAAATGGAGGAAGACTTAAAGAGCATAGACGCATGTCTCACCTCTCTAAGTAGCTCTGACTGTACCAACTTGACTAATGACAGTGGCAGCTTCTTAGTACTTAACAAAAAAACGAAGCTGCCTCTGGACTATATACGAAAACCGTTGGTGCCGTTTGAGGAACTGTATCGTTCGCGCTTTCAGGCCGAGGTAATCGATGTGGACGCTGAGGATCGAAATCCTTTTCGTTTGTTGCCCTTCGCCGGTCAGCTGAAAGAACAGATTGCTATGCTGGCCCCCAAAGATTCATTTTATACGTTTAGTACGCGTCTGCGCAGCGGCTTGCGTCTACGCCTAGAGGTGCCCGTACCGGATGTGCGCAATATTCGCTTGGGAAACGGCAGGCGCCAATATTATGGAGCCGTCATCACTGATCTGGACGAATATTATATTGATGAGCTTAAGCGTCGTGCCACAGTGAAATCATTTAACTTTAAAACAGGCGTACAACTATTAAAGGACGCTATGCGTCTAAAGTACGAGTCGTTGGTTATACAAGGACAAATAGTTCGCAACAAGATATTTGATCGTGTAAACGAACAGCACTGGGATGATATGCTTATGACAAAGCAGATGTACGAAGCGCTCTTCGCCCGATGGGAGAAGCGGGAATACACTGCGGCTATGGCTATAGTGTACAAGGTTAAGTCCTACTACGAGACCACAGACAAACTTAAGAGCGATCATCGTAATCTAGAACGTGAACTTATGATGCTCAATATGGACATTGTCTTTATCGAGGGTCACTGGATACGCTGCATCATGTTGCAAAACTTTCATTATCTGTTGGGCGAAGAAGAGTGGCGTTTGGAAAATGACTGGATTCATCGCGTACATAAGCACAGCGAGTTGGATATCGAAAGTGAGCCAACCGAGGAAGGCAAAAATGTAAAATACCAGCTGGAGCCTTATGACGAATCCATAGCCAAACGCTCCACTGTTAACATACGTGTACGCGATAAAGATGATGCTTGGGCAATACGAAGTTTTTACTATGAAGTCTATATGAAAAACCAGCATCCCATTTTACAAGTTTTTCCCGATGCTCAAAGCTTCTTGTTAGGAATTGCGAACCTAAAGAATAAAACTTTTGTGCTGCTACTTGAAATGCATCTTACGCTTTCCATACATACCGAAATACAGGGTCGATTGGAAACCTTTATAGACTGGTGCGCCAAGGATCTCAAAGAAAAGCAGGATTACGTAGCACGCAGATCAGCAAAGAAATACTTTATGGAGGATCGTGCGCGAGAAATGGAGTTGCGAGTGCTTTCCTTCATGGATAAGCCGCTGGAGCTATCACTTGCTGATGATGAGTTTAACAAAGTTCGCGGCAGCATAGCCGAAGTATGGCGACGTGTTGTTCCTGCTACGGTTCGCGGCTCTAGTGATGTTTTACCCAACGGTTCTGATATGGTGGCAGCTATCAGTGACGTCGTACTGGATCTTTTAGCCAAATTTGAATCAATGGAC
The DNA here is from genome assembly GCA_018150985.1 of Chymomyza costata. Lineage (NCBI taxonomy): Eukaryota > Metazoa > Arthropoda > Insecta > Diptera > Drosophilidae > Chymomyza > Chymomyza costata. The sequence goes on along the minus strand of JAECWU010000098.1, from coordinate 84,934 downwards.
ATTGAAAAAGCACGCGAACTGGAGGCAGAACTGCGTAAGCGTCGTCGCTACTACGAAAAGTTGTCCGCACAGGCTTATCATATAGAACGTCGCATTGAAATGGAGATGAGAAGGGTGAAACGCAATTTGGAGCCACCTTACAAGCCTCCAAAACGCGTTGGACGTCTGCCACGCCTCTATCTCAAGAAAAAAGTTAAAAAAGAAGCCGCTCTCGAAACTACTGTCTCCGAATATACCAGAAATTTCCTACGTGCCTTCCACGTTGACGATGAAGATGCCGTTGTGAATACCAAAGACACTTTGTCAATCGTAGACAACTTGCAAAATCAAATTGTGCCTTTCTACTTTGATCACTTTTTGAGAATTAATGGATACACGCCTAACTATAACTTTAAGACAAGCGTTGAACTAAGAGATGGACCTGAAACAGACCGTTTCACAGTGCGTAGTGTCATACCAGATGTTATGCAAAAATTGGAATATTGGGAATACAAGCGCAAAAGAACTATGGAGGAGAACATACAGCGCAATCCAAAGATGTACGAGAATGTCGTACTATAATGTTGGATTTATGAAATCATGTTTAAGTTAGCGTCTGGTCTCTCAAAAGATACCTGATGTATTTTATAAATATTAATTGAGTTTTAAATAAAATTATTAGTGTTATTGAGTTCAAAGATAAGATTTTCTTTATTTATTGTGTTAGTACTTTTTTTCTGCATTGCCTTGACGAAGTTATCTGGTCTGAGTTTAAGTTTTGACAGCCTTTCCATCTATGAAATTAAAAGATGAACTTTCATTTTAATTTAATGGACCCGGAAGAAGAACTTATACAAAGTTGGTAGATGACTTTTATTTATTTTTTAATTACTTAAAATACATTTTTATCTAGCACCTTAAAATATAAAAAATATAAATTAAAAGGAAAGCAGATTTAATAATAAAAAAACTAAAAAATAAAAAATAAATAAATTTAAGAAAGACGTGGAGTCAGCACGAAACCATATCTACACAGACCTAGTGTACAAGGCCAGACTATCGAGTTTTGTAAAAATCTATTTAACTTAACTAAGCTGAATCAATTAAAGCAAGAGGAATCTTATCCAAAATGAAGCACGGTAGCAAGTTTTTTGATAAATGCAGATTTGTTAGGCGAGATCTTTGTTAGTAAAAAAAAAAAATCAATTTCCTTAGACTAACGCTTGCGTAAAGCAAGTGTGCATTTAGCTCAAATAGTACTCCTTAATCGTAAACAGTCAAAATATATTCAAGGATAGAGAATCAAGGCATCTAAGGCCTAACAAAATAAAAAGAAACATGGCTTTGAAATATTCAAGAATTTTTATTCATTGTTATTTTACAAGACTGTGCAACTTGATTAAGCTTCCTCCTCAAGGAAGAAGTAAAATACTTTAAATTATTGCTGATTTAAATAGGGGGCTATCTTTGTCGAGTAGAAATGCAAAACTGCCAGACTTATGAATTGAACAACAATAATTGGATGTTTTTGTGAAAAGAGTTTGTTGAGTATATTTTCGTGCACCTGCATAAATATTGCCACACCTTATACCCACTTTGGCTAACACAAGCTTCACAGACCAAACTATCTATTGCTCTTTTTGATACTCACTGCAGAAATACTCTGAATTTGTCTTGATATTAGATCTTTTGGTTGACATGCATTTTTCGAGACAATGCTTTTTTGGCGAAAAGAACAAAACCAAAGTTTATATTTTTGGTGGAGGACTCCGTTTTCAATCAAATAACAATAGGCTCCAAAACCGCATTCTTAACATTGCATGCAATGATAAATTATATCATTGCACAAAATTTTACGTCATTATCTTGCTAAAACGTTTGAATGCTTTTACAATGACAGCTAAAATTTAAAGCTGTGCAAATAATTTTTGTACTCACTGTATGTTCTTTGTTTTATAGCATGTTGCACAACATGAACCAACTACACACTTCCATTTTTGCTATTTAGCTCTTGCCATGTCACTCTATTTTTACAACAATACTCAAGTTGACAAGAGACGGGCTTCTAGGAGTTGGGTGGAGACTGACGTGGTCGTGGACGCCATTGAACCTAAACAGGGCTACGGTGGCAATGGGATACGGCAGAGTTGCAACTAAGTGGCTTGTAAGGGAGTTTGGTGGCACTTGTTAGTTGGTTACTCACTTGTAGTTAGTGTTGCAAATTTCTGCAAGTCAATACAACAAATTGTTGCATGCTGCACTTGCTAGCTGACATTGTCACTGGCAAACTGATGAAGACTAATTGCAGTTAATGTGCCGTGTAAGCAGCTGAAACAACAACTGAGAGCTGCAACTAAAAATGCTTGCAACTTATGAGATACTTAGACTCATAATTACTTTTTATGCACTCAAATTAACATGCGCATCATCAATGACAGTCCGAGGCACAACTATCCCTAACCCCCGGAATGTGCCAGACATAAACAAACAAACTCCGTTCAAAAAGTTCACGCTTAATTAAGTAAACTACTCATGTTAATTAACACACAATACAAACAAAAGGCGCAGCCCAGATACAATAGATGCAGCTATTTTTGTTTGAAATTTTAAAAAAATTTAACTTCAAATAAACACACGCCTTAGGCGATCGTTGCATTCTTGTTGTTTGTGGCAAGTCAACAAACTTTGCTTGGCTAACAAATTTCAAAAATTATTGCTCCTTTATGTTGGTGTCTAGGGGTAGGGTATTCCCCAAAGATACATTATATGCATATATGAACTTTGCTATTTCTATATAAATACATATGACGACGCCGGGGCAACATGTGCCACACTCAACTAGGCGTGTCTGCAGCCGCCGTCGCATCTTTTCACAAAATAAATTGCGTCAAGTTCAACGCGGCAGCGGCGGCAGCCACCAAATGTCGAAGACAAACTAGGGTTGAGTAACGCCAGTGTACTAAAAATAAATTATAAAATAGCGACAAGTAGCAGAGTGCAGCAGCAACGAAATGCGGCAGCAACATGTCAACGTGCCTCATAATTAATTGCAAAAAGCGCAATGAAAAAAATTGTCCAAAAAGACATGGGTCGCGTAGGCAGGGTGCCGCCAAGAGAAGAGGGGAACGTATGCAGCGCGTGCGTGCGTATTAAATAAACTCAAGTTAGAAATAAAAAATATGTTCCACATAAGTTTGACTGATCACGTGCGGAAGGAAGTAACGAAGTGGCTGGGGACATGGGATACCCGTAGGGAAAGAAGAACTGGTGGTGATAAGTCACATAATATAGAGTTTTTTATTAACACCCAATAGGTACTCATAATTTATGGAGCGACTTTACAGCAGCTTAGCAGCTTGTTAGCACCTGCTGAGATAATAGGAACTAAAAAAAACCTACTTTGGAAGTCAAAAAACTGAGGTACCTTCTGCTGTTCGGTCACCCCCAATAATATTTCGAAAAATCTGATTCCATAGACCCAAGTTGAAAATTGAATGCGGTTATGGAACTCTCATGGTTATTACCTCATTTTTATTGTTTATCTTTAGCTGAGAACAACAAATTTTAGACACAAATCAGTTAGGGCACAATCTCCAAAGAGTTAGTATCTTTTCCAAGTCCAAGAAAAATGCTTAACTGGGCTAAGGATGATAGAGGGGCTTATTCTAAGAAACACTTCACAACAATTGAAAGGTAGGAAGTTTTACGCGCATACGAAGATTTTTAGTGTGGTGTGTTAAACGACAAATATCAACTGGGAACAGATAATTCGTCAATGGGCACCTTTGACTATTTTTTATACCCTGTACCTGTAGTTTCAAAGGGTATATGTACTAGATTTGTGCAATGTATGTAAAAGACAGATGGAGGCGTGGCAGACCCCCAGTTCTTTATACCAAAATGCTTATGATAACCTCGGGTAGCAATTGAGCCATGTCCGCCTGTCTGTCCGTCCGTCCGTCTATCCGTCTGCATAAACCTAGACTTCGGAGACTAAAAGAGCTAGAGACACGAATCTTTACCAGCTGGTGCGCACATTTCAGATCTTTAAAGAAGTATTTGACTTTGGAATGCAGAGCTGGAGCGTGGTACATTATGTAGATCACAGAGCAGACAGGATACAGATGTTAGGCGAGAAGAGTAGTAGGAACACACAAGGCAAAAAGAGCAAGTAAGTTACACTATGCATAGAACACAGCTCAGAGAAAACTTAGAGTTTAGGGTTGCAGAGCAGGAACGTGATAAACGTAGGTTGAATTGGCATTAATAAAAGAAGATTAGAAACAGGTGCGCAACACTAGAATATAAGAGAGAAATAGATAATATTAATTGGTTATAGGCAGAGGCTGACCGAACCGTTTATAATGGTTATATCGATACTATGTGATAGACAGAAGAGCATCAAAGGAACCGTTGTTAGCGTTCGTGTCCCAGTTGCAAATGTCGTAACTTCCTTTATAAGAGATCTTAACAATACAGAGACTGTGAAACTTTATCTTTTCATTTTCTTCTAAATCTGTTACATTCATTGCAGCAGAAGAAGACCCGGACGAGACCGGAAGACTAATAGATAAAATTCCACAAGAGAAGTTAGATGTTCAAGGAGTAGCCATTGCGCCAGGTAAGGGACAGCAATTGTGATTCAGAGGATATGCCTTTTTCCACCATTTCTGCTTACGAAAGCATAGTGCCTCTCAAGACATAACAGCTCGAACCGCACTCAATGAAAGGGAAATTGACAACTTAATTCTTCAGGATGAAGGTTATAGAGTTTTAAAGTACAGTCTATTTTAAAGTTGGGCTGGACCGACTATAGCATTCCTGCATGCATGCATTATGGATATAAAAAAGTGTACAGGGGATATTATGTTCTGGATGGTCTAAATTGAATAAAGAAGTCCGTAAGGGGGGTAAGTGTGCCTCCTTGTTTAAAAAATGGAAGAATCTACACGTTTTAGGCCCACAAGGAGACACAAAACAATTTAAAGTTTTTGTACCACCAGTTTGAGGTTTTCCTTTCTCAATAGAGTTAAGGAACAAGTAAAAGAAGTGGTTTCAATACCCACACAATAAAATACGAGTATCATAAAGTCTTAATCAACTTTAGTTATAGCAACTATAACATAAAAAATATATAATTCTTGGATGTCAGATCTTGGAATATGTTCCTTGAATTTTAAAAATTTTCTGCATCACCAAAGAAGTTTGTACTCATCGTTTTACGAAAGTCTTCTAAATTCCTTCACAACACCTTGACACTTCCTTTTACACTTTTTTTTTACTTTCTAGTGGCTTGCCACAACTTTGTTGCCTTAGAGCTGACGTACTGTCTGGACTAGTACGTGCAACGTGTTGACAGTTTCTCCTTGGTTCCCCGGAGCTACTGTTGTTGTTTTTAGTATAGCTACTTTTAAATTTAATATTGTATATTTTTTTAACACAATCCGCTGCATGCCACATAATTATGTGACTATATGTATTGCATGTTCCGTGAAAAGAAAGGAGTGTTGCATACGACGAACTGCCATCAGTCTGCTTCATTATTTAAAATGTTATGCGTGAGCAGACGAAGTGCATCCTAAAGTGAATATGCTTGTGTATATTTTATAGCCTTGTTTTTGTTGTTTTTTATGATGCGCTAAGTAGGGTAGATATGGTAGCATATGGTGTCCGGAAGATAGAGTCAGTTTTGGTCGTAAAGCCAATTAAAAGCATATAAATTTGATAAGAGCAACAGAAAAGCATAGGGTCACAGTAAAGCCCAGACGGAAAGATCTACGCTTTGTATTAAAGGATAGGTGTTATTGAGGATGTTTTTCATTTTAAAGGACGACAAGTAGGGCCAGCAGTTGATGCAATTAGCGCGTTAAAAGGTTTGAACGGTATAAAGTTAAAACAGTATTTTTAACCTTCTTGGCTAGATTCAAATAGAAAGAAATAATTTTAAAAATACATAATAGTTGGCCAGCCAAAATATTCCAAACTGCATATTATAATCAGTAACTTAAGGTAAGGGGCATGTTAAGTTTGTGTAATTCTTTGTAACATAGAGAAGGAGACGCCGCAGACCATCCAATTTTACTTTTAATATGGTCAGGAGGACAAATGTAATTGATATGACATGTCTGTCCGCTTGACGGTCTGAATGCACAAGATATTAGGATCTCATTTACTAAACTTAATATTGGACATACAGTCCAGCCAGATTGCTTATTTTTTATTTCTAAGGACGTCTAAGGACCGTGGATTTTTTTGTATAATTTTATTTTGTTTTTATCTTTTTTAATCATATTATTACACACATACGTATATGTTGCAGATACAAAGTTTTCCTATAAAATGATTAAAAGTCGCTTATTTCTCAAACTTTTGCTTGTAACTTTCTGACAATTATTATTGCAATCCTTTCTAGTTTTAAACCAATTTTTTCCTTTTACACCGCAGCCACGTATATAAATTTTATCGCACAGTTTAGTTTTAGAGTGAAAGTAATAGCCTTTTAACTTTTGAGCACATTCTAAGCCATTCGCAACTGAAAGGAGTAGCAAGTAAATTGGATTATTACCCTGTTTTCTGCTATTTTTTCTTAACTTTCTTAACTTAAGATCTTTTTTCCAATCATGCTCTGAAGAAGTCGGAAAAGTTTCGTAATTAGTTGGCTTATGAGGCATGGATTTGTAACAATTCTTTTCACATCGCTTTCTAGTTTTAAACCAATTTTTTCCTTTTATACCGCAGCCACGTATGATTTTTTTATCGCAGCGTTTGGATCTAGTACTAAAGAAATAGACTTTAAACCTTTTCGAACATACTAAGCCATCAGCATCTGTAAAAAGCCGCAGGCAAATGGATTGTTCCCATCCACTACAACTTCGCCAATATCTTCGCCATCCTTCCAATCTTCCAATTTACTTTCACTTTCCTCAGGCTCCGTAGGTTTATTCGCAGGATATTCCGGAGGCTTACTCGGAGGTTTGGGCATATGTTTCTGCGTAGGCTGAGGCGTGGGTTTGGGCGTAAGTTTAGGCGTAGGCTTTTGCGGGGGTTTGGGTGTAGGCTTGGGGGAAAGTTTAGGAGTAGGCTTAGGCGTAGGTTTAGGAGTAGGCTGAGGCGTAGGCTTAGGCGTAGGTCTTGGCGTAGGTTTAGGTGTTGGTTTAGGTGTTGGTTTAGCCGTAGGTATTTCGTGCCAACCAATTGAAAATTCTGAAAAGTAAAATTAGTAAGATCGCTATAGCTTTCATCAATCAGTGGGCATGCAGTTGCATTCTCACCATCACTTCTATATGGACACATATGATTATCATCATCACCATCCGCCTTCGCGCAATAAAGTTTAGTAATAAACTAACTTTAATTAAATAACTTGGCATGAAATTGGCAATTTGCCACAAGATCTCGTTATTATTCTTTTGAGTTAAATTAGGAGGGGTACTGGATAGCTTAGTTCAATTTCGAAACCCGGGTAAAATCGAGCACCCGCCGGAGTAAAAGATCTAGCTTTTCAATTTCTTATGAGTGGACTGAAACGAAAGACACCCTGTAGCATCCGCAGCTTTATAAGCAAAAAAATTGTCTCGACTGGAACACGAGCCGACATTTCACGCCACTCAGTTATCAGTTATTGTGCAAACAAGTATTCTTCCTGGCGTTACAACTTTTCAATGGCGATTTCTCAAAAGGTGAAAAAGTGCATTCAAGTGGTTATGCTGGGAAGCCACAGATTTATAAAAGTCTTTAGTGTCTTTCCAAATATTAAACGTTCTTGATTTTGTACTTCATTCAATCGCAATTGGAGCTGACGTTACTTAAGATAAATAATTAAAAATCTCTTTCAGATTTATGCTTTTCTCATAATTATTTGCTGCGTTTTCTTTTTAAAGACTAGGTAAGGCATAAGCAACAACCTTATGAGCCATCAATAGACTAAGCTACTTACAACTTAACGGCCAACACTCGATGTAGGTTCAATGGGCAATCTTTTACAATCGGCTTACCTGTAAGGATAAAAGGAAAAGCACATTACATTTTGTTAACATTATTAAGCTTAAATACAAAACCTAATTATGCTCCATTTAAATATGGAAAACAACAAGCTAATTAGCCAGCACACAATGCCCAAGTTGAAGTGGTAACAGTCAGGGCAGCTTAATTTACTAAACCCGACGATGAGCCTCTAGGCGAAATTATAAACACAGCAATTAGGACCAAGCACGGGCTGACTAATTGAGGGGGGCATTTTAAAATTTCTTAGCATACGCATAGGCGCTGTCAGCGGAAAGGAAGAGAAATACATTAAAAATTCAGTTCCTTAACCACATGGCAAATAAGTACAGTCGACACTTAGGAAACATGACTAAGTCAATAATGAAAGCAAGTTCTTAGCTGAATTCTTTTACTTTCAGTTGCTTACTTAGCTTTAAGATTTTGTTTCTAACACAAATAATTTATCAATTTGTTTCTCGAAAAGGAGTCTTCTTGATTTCAAGTTCCTCACTTGTATTGCATTTTTATTAGTATTGCTTTCAATAGATATTTGATGCGTATAGGTAAATATAAAATGCAACCCTTAAGCTTAACTATTCTTTTCTTGTTGTTATTACACGGTACAAAAAAAATTCCATTCCATCCACATTCACAGTCCCGAGATTTCGTACGGTAGCGCCCAAAAAATTATTATCGAATATTTCCCCAACTTTATGTCAAGATTAATTTAGTCCTACTACAGTTAAATATTTAAACTCTAAGAAATGCTTAAAGAGTACGTCGCAGAGACGTATCCTTATCTTTTGTGTGATTAATCTGATTTTTTGCTTGATGCGTTCTTATATAAATTACAACTTTTTATTTAAAAGTATTGGCGAAAAATGCAAAGATTGCTGGTTAATTAAAAGTGAATACATTTTTATTACCATATTCAGAAAGCAACCACATTCAAAGTAATGTGAGTGAGGGCATCTCTTGAAGATGACATGGTTAGTGCCGAAGAGGATGAGTTTGTGAGCATTTATGAGTGAGGTAAAAGCATACCTTTGTCATTCGAGTGCCAAAAGGAGTGAACACACTCGAACAAATGTGTACTTGGACGTCATGTTCTAGATATAAAAAGGTAGGCCCATGGCAATATTTTATTTTAATTCGTTGGTTATTTATTGCAACCTTTACATAAAAAGCCTTTAAATAGCAAAAATTGTACGAAGGAACTTCTTCATCTTGGATGAATAAAGGACAGTTAAAGCCAACAGTATCGAAGACTATGTTTCATAGCTTTCAAAGCTAAAAAGAAAGCAATAAAGAAAACAATAATTATTGTGGACCAGCCATCAGTCATTCAAAAATTTCCTTAAAGGACGAAAAAAAAAACGTTCGTCGCTCAGACAACGGCTCAGCTAACGCTATCTTAACGAGTTATAAAATTGTCTATTGTGCTTATATCAAATTTTTAATAAATTTATTTGGAACAAAAAAATCAGTCATTTTAAAAAGTTGCTGCGTTGTCTTACTCTTATGAACAGAGGTGGGCACGAAAAATAACGGAAAGAGCACTTTTTGCTTGTGCGCCTATCTTTCGCCACAGAAAAGACATAACGGAAAGAGCACTCAGTACAAAAAACGCCTTGGACATTTTTGCACCGAGTGCTCTTTCCGTTAGGTCTTGTAAGTGGCGCCTGCCAGACGCACACGCAAAAAACCGAGAATGTTACAAAAACAAAATACACACAGTGTGCGCTTTTATGGCCCTACTCGATTGGACCTTTTTTGTTTTAGACCGTAACGGTAGTTTTTATTGGTGCTCGCGACGAAAAATTCTCTATAAGTACACTGTAGCACAGAAATATAGTTAATTTGGCAACTGTAAGACCCAGTAATTTTTTTGGTAAATTAAAATTGTCATATAAACTCATATGACTTTTCTGTTTCTTTGAATGTGTTGCAAAATTTTGTCAGTGTACACGCACAAGCAGATCGTCGGCGACGCGCCGAGTTTACAAAAACAAAATACACACAATGTGTGCCTTCGCTCGACTCGCAGCAACTTACAAAAACAAAATACACACAATGTGTGCCTTCGCTCGACTCGCAGAATATTACAAAAACAAAATACACACAGTGTGCGAGTTTTATGGCCCTACTCGAGCATCCCTTTTTAGACCGTAACGGTAGTTTTTATTGGTGCTCGCGGACGAAAAATTCGCACAAGTACACTGAGCACAGAAATATAGTTAATTTGGCAACTGTAAGACCCAGTAATTTTTTTGGTAAATTAAAATTGTCATATAAACTCATATGACTTTTCTGTTTCTTTGAATGTGTTGCAAAATTTTGTCAGTGTACACGCACAAGCAGATCGTCGGCGACGCGCCGAGTTTACAAAAACAAAATACACACAATGTGTGCCTTCGCTCGACTCGCAGCAACTTACAAAAACAAAATACACACAATGTGTGCCTTCGCTCGACTCGCAGAATATTACAAAAACAAAATACACACAGTGTGCGATTTTTATGGCCCTACTCGAGCATCCTTTTTTCGACCTTTTTTCTTGATGTTGTTGTAGTGCTCTTTCCGTTATTTTTCGTGCCCACCTCTGCTTATGAATAACTAGCTGCTTAGATTTACCAAATTCTGAAAGAATTCCTTTTAACTTAATATATATAAGTATTAAATTGTGCTGCCCCATTGCAAACATCCTTGCCACCTTCCTGCATTTGGATGCTGTTTATTGGCCATTCAGCTTCATTTTAGCCAGCTATTGTTGTTAGTGCCAACATTCTTTGGGTAGCCAAAAAGATATAATAGAGAGACTAGAAACAGTTTATACTGGCAGCCATTTTGTTGTTGTGTGCTTCGCAAGCTGAGCATGTCATGCAGCTTCCTGTCTAATACTCTAATATCCGTTTTACTCGTTATCCTTTTGCATTTGACATGTGTAAGTGGCTGTCAAGCTTTTTTAGAATGATATTTTTCCTGTCTCTTGTGCTGCTTTTGGGCACCTTCTCCTGTCGCACTTTATATTGTGTGTGTCCATTGTCCTGTTGTGCCTTTTTTCTTTACTTTTCCTTTTCTTTTTTTTGCTGTGTTGTGTTCCCTTTTTTGTTTGTTGCTTCCGATGTTGATTTTATTTACATTTCTAGCATTTTTAACCTGCTTGACATTAGAGAAGACCCTAGAATGCTGAGTATTGAAAACTCGGCACTTATGCTAATATTTTGGAGCATGTGTGTGCCTGAGGTCAGCACAGAATATTTGTCCAGCTTTTAGGCATTTAGGCAACAAATTTTTAAATCTGCTCAATCTTTTAAAAGCACAAACCCTTTTACTACTTAAGAGCTTAAAACAAATTGTAATGTTTTGGTTTGACATACTTTTAAGCTGAATATTGCCTAGTTTTAAGGCGTCTATAAGCCAGAAAGTATTGGGCACCTTTTTTCAAGCACCTTTAATTTTTCGCTTATTTGGTTAAAGCCAAATAAAGCTATCAGTGGCGCTCTGCTGGCTTGTAAGTTTTAACAAAAGTTTCTCATTAAAATGAAACTTTGTTGAGCCGAAAACTTCTTTACTTGTTGTTGTCTTCATATGTCTGGCAACTCCCCAAACGGTTTGCGACTGGCTTTTAACTGATAATTGGATTTAATTTTTGAATAGACCGACCAGTCTTTCACTACCGGCCGTTCAAGCAACAAACAAAGCCATTAAAATTTCAGACGCTTTCATATGCCCATTAGAGCGCTGATAGTCACACCTAGCCAGACAGAAGGCCTTTCCCGACCCAACAGTGGGCCCAACATTTAAGCCATATGCGCTAGGGTTTGCTTGGGAGTACTCTCCTTTTGATCTACGCCGTTGCCCAGCATTGCATGTTATGAAAATTTTGACATGTGCTTGATATAACAATGCTCTAGACCCCGCTACCACCACATCATACATAACCATTCCATCATAGCCTTGGGGGCTGCTCCAACCCGTATGTCGCATAAATATTCATTTTCTTGACTCTTACGTTGACGCTTTCAAAAGGGTGGCTCGTTTTTGACTACATCAAATGCGTGTTACATAATCCCCTTACAGCTCTCTGTATGCCTGTGTGTGTGTGAGGCTAATTTTTAATTTTTATGGTTCACATGTTCAAGTTCTTGGCTTCCACCCAGCTCATAAAATGAATAATTGCCACTTTTTGGCTCCAGTAGCTTTGGACGCTAATAAAGCGAGCCCAACTTCATCCGACTTCAGCTAACGCCCCAGCTGTGGGCGCCCCTTCAACAAATGGAGATTAATTTTATTATAATGCTGAACGCTGCGACGGGTTTTTAGCTCGTCATATGTACTAAGTGGATTTTGTGCACGTTCACCAGTTGGAACGTTGGCGTTTTGGAGTCTAGTGACTGTTTGCCCTCTTGGCGTTAAATTAATTTGAGGACACTTAAATAGGGACCAACACAATTCCGTTGACCGTTGACGATGAGGTGAGCTTGTTTACTTTGTGTTGTTGTGGGTATTCATAATGAGAGCTGACATGAGAGTGAGAAGTATTTTGGTGTAATTTTTTGTGTTGCTTTTGGAAAGTTTAAAGCCAACGTTGGACAAAATCGAAAATAATAGAATTTATGTACTAAAAATGCTCAAACACACTAATGTAAAGAGTTCAGTATTTCTATAGAGTTGGCAATAATAAACAAAAATATATGAAAGAAGTTAAAAACCACCTTAAGATCAAATAATTTCCCTCCCTTGATTATTTTTGTCAGTCGCCCCTGGGCGGAGCATGGGGATCTCTATTAATAACTGTTCGAAGAAAACAGGGATCTACAGTTTATGGCCGAATCCGAACGGCAGTGTCTTGAGTTAATAGAGATTTTCTTGGGCAAATAGCGTCTTTTTGCAAGCGATGCCAGCGCTAGGAAAATGCACGAGGGCTACTGCGGGGAATCGAACCACCCACCATCGGTTTGTAAAGCGAATACGCTACCACTACGCTATAGATGGCCACATCGATACATCGGCCAAAATAAGTGAAAAGCGCCACTTTTCCCGCGACCTTCTCCGATTTTGATGATTTTTACAGATTTGGTAGAGCTACTAGCCAATAGTAATCACGTCAAATTTTATTGCAAAATTCCGATTATTTATCGAGTTATCGATAACTGAAAATTGCGTTTTTCGTTTTTAGACTATTCTTTGACAAGCCATATCTTATAAACGAATGAAAATATTGACGTGATTTTTTTTTTCCATGATAGATAAAATATTAAATTTAAAAAAAAAATATTTTATTTATTTTTAAGATTTTTATTTTTTATCATTTTTAGTTTTTAATTTAAAAATTCAAAAGTGATCTCCCACTTTTAAAAAAAAAGTGGAGATGTCGTTTTATGCGTGTAAGTTCACTGCAAAAAACAAAACAAAAAAAGTTAGTAACTCTTAGAATTGTAGAAGTTATGCTTATTTTAGTGATGGCACCTCGCTCGTTCGCCATAGTAAACAGTATCTCGAAAAATACAAATAAGCATAACTCCTCGGAATTGAAAGATAATACGTTCAAACTTGACATAATTAATCGTTTTGACATTCTGAGATCAATTTTGAAAGCGCCTTCATATATTTAAGGTCAAAGGTCACAAAAATCGGTTTTTTGCAAATAACGTTTTACCCGTGTTTTAACTATATTAAATATGTTCTACAAAGTTGTAAAATCACGTCAATATTTTCATTCGTTTATAAGATATGGCTTGTCAAAGAATAGTCTAAAAACGAAAAACGCAATTTTCAGTTATCGATAACTCGATAAATAATCGGAATTTTGCAATAAAATTTGACGTGGTTATTGGCTAGTAGCTCTACCAAATCTGTAAAAATCATCAAAATCGGAGAAGGTCGCGGGAAAAGTGGCGCGTTTCACTTATTTTGGCCGATATATATTTTTCAAAATTTTTCTGTACAAACAAAATCAAAAGCATAAAACTATTAAAAAAACAATCACTCTCGAAAATTTTTGAAAATAAAAACATCGACTTATCGTTAAAGTCACTATCGACATTTTCAGAAAATTATCATTGAAATTTAAAATTTTTATTTAAAAATGCCAAGACAAAGCGTAAAGTCTATGTTGATTGAAGCTGTTGCTCAAAAGGCTTTGGATGAAATTAATTTCATTGACTTAAATTTAAAATAATTGCAAAGAACAATATTTTCGTGAGGACTATCGAAAATAAAAACACCGTTCTATTGTCAAAAAAGTCACTATCGACATTATCAGATGCCTCGATGCATTTTCAGAAATACTTTTATATGAGGCATGTTTTAGTTCAAACTTTCACTAAAAATTTTGTTAAAACTTATGTGAGTGAATAAATACAATAATTGCAACCGTCGAAGGGGTATATTTCGTAACTTCGAATAGCCATAATTCTCTTGAAATCTTAAATTAAAGGGTAAGAGTGGTACTAAATGATGTAACTAGAGAGACAGACCACAATATTTCAAAATCCTGACGTGATGGGCCAATTCTGACCCCGGATTCGGATTCTAATGATTCTATTTTTCGCTTAATTTGAAGTCATTTATTTCGAATTCGGCAATTCGTTTTTATTGTGTATGTATATAGTTTTATTTTGGACGAATTGAAACTATTTTTTGTCGAATTTGTTCCGTTCCGTATCAAAAAAAACGTTAATGATATTTTCCATTTTGGTCTTAAACCAAAACTGTTAAATCTTTTAAATTTCGCGAGATTTGTTAAATAATAATGTAGTCAATATTTTTCATAGGAATAAGTCAGCTTTCATTTTTAAAAAACAAAATTCATTTTAGATTTTTAAATAAAAAAAAGTGATTTTCCTGTCAGACAGCTTATGGTTTTCGGTTGTACCTTAAAAAACAACTCCGCAAAAGAGTTACACAAAACAACTTTTAAAGCCTTCTTTAAAAAGTCTTGCCAAATTAAAGTGTATTTTTTTTGTATGTGCGGCTATGCACGTAAGTAGTTTTCCGGGCATATCGCATAAATTCAAACACTCCAAAACAATCATACGCCTGACTCAACAGCGACATGGAACCACAGGGACGCTACATATACTTATATATATTTCTATGTATGAGACAGTCAAATGGCAGAGGGGGTTGGGTGGTAGGGCACTGCGGGCACTTTTTATGCATAAATCACTTTCACTTGTTTACACAAATAGGAGAGCAGAGTAACCAACAATCTACTATAACCAAAAAGCAAAAAAAATGGTCAGAGCTAGCGGTAAGCTTAACGAAATTTTCAATTTTTTGTCCCTGCAGCAAAAAGCAAGCAAAAATCCCCCAAAATACAGGGGACAAAATGCTATACCCAGAGTGGGTCCCACCCACACACACACACAACAAAAAGTACGACCCAGCAGACCAGCAGACATATTAAAGCCTCCACCCGGACACATACAGAGTAATATTGAAAAGGAATAATAACAACAGTTAAACAAACAATGTGCCGCCTGCTCAGGGTCGGTCACGTTCCGGAGCTTAAGCCTACAATTTCTGGCAAACAAACCAAAAAAGAGGCCCAACAAGTTGAGAGCAAGCAACAGACGTACGCGCGGCAGTTGGGGTAAAAATTATATATATTGCGTATTGTATAAACAATTTAAACGATACTTTTTTTTATATTACTATTTTGGTTTGTTTTTCGTTTTTATATTTTGTATGCTTCGCACCATGTAAATGAAAATGCCACAAAATGGAAAATTAATACAGAACAGCTTGGTTGAGGACAGTGACGGTAACAAGGGGGGTTAATAACGTCCATGAGTCTTTAAAAATCTCGATACATTTAAAAAGGCATATTTTGTGTTACTTTTCAAAAGAACCCGATTTCTTTTAATTTAAAAAACTTTCTATACCTTAAATACAAGGTAAAATGTATTTACATATTTTCGTATTATTTTTAAGCATTCTTAAACTTTTTGTTAATCTCAAATTTCTCGTTATGTAGACTGTGGCTTGTGCCTAAATAAGTCTTGTTGGGGTTTTTAAATTTTCCTTACTTCAACCGATTATTATTGTTATAATAATAATAATTTTCTTATTTAGATTATAGCCCTGAAGTTGATAAAGTTAAACCCTGGACTATTTTTATCCTGAAAAGTTGAAAAAACGATGGAAAGGGATGTGGATGTGCATCAATAAGTAATGAGCATGGCCTTGAAAGTTCCATTACTATATCAGAGAAGTGTATATATATATATACATACATATATGTTCTGTAGAAAAAATAAGTTAATGGTAATCTTATACATCCATTTTCGTTTAATGATTACTATTTATTTCATATCAAATCACATATTTTTATTTATTTTTTTGGGTTTCTTACTCACAATTATTAGTAACTGCATTAAGAAAATGGTTAAAGAACATAGAAAACCTTTTGTTGTAAATATTTGTTTGTACTTAGCTTCATAAGTTTTCAAAAGTTTTATAGAACCAAAAATTTCTATTAAAATTGGTCTGCAACAATATTATCTAACGCGCGAAAAGTTAGAAGCAGTTGGTAGCTAAAATTTTTCGCCCATATTTAAAAAAAAAATATATTCGATCGAGAGGGGTCATCTATAGATGTTTCAAGATTTGCAGTTTTTATTATTATATGGGTATCCACGCTAAAAAAAACTCGGAAATATATTATATACTATTTTTCAGAAATTTTTAGTTCAGTTTAAATTTTGTTTTTTAACAAAATGTATGCAACTTATAAAGACTTACTTTCCATATGATCCCCATCACAAAAAGCTGCCTATGCCACTGACCCAGTCAAATGCTGCGTTTCTCTGTGTGCGTTCTGTGTTTGCTCACGTAGTCAATTGGCATGTTACAAATTTTTCGTTGCATACTTTTGGGGAGGAGTGTTCTGCAAGCGACTCGTGAGAGAGTCTGAGAGTCTTTGCACGTGTATGGACAGTTTATAAGCCGCTTTATGTGTCCTATAAAAGCAAATATATGCATATTTATATTTACCTAAAGCATATAATTAACTCCACAAAAAAACTTATTTGCTGTTTATGCTGCCAATTATGTTGATGGCCTAATAACACATTTGGCTCAATTAAATCAACACACGGAAGTGGAGCGGGTGAGCAAGAGGCGGAGCTTATTTAAACAATACGTACAAGCTAATATAATAAAATAAAATAAATCTCAACAAAAGTTTCTTTTGGCCTAATGTCTGTCCAGGCAAAAGTTGAACAAAACTTTTTTTTTACAAACTTCTGGCTGCTATTAGCAGCAACAACGAGGACAACAACAATGTGGTGTATATATGGACTAAAACACGCGTGCTGCCAAATTATCTGGGGAAATTATTTTTTAACACGCATCAAAAACAAAACGTTGGCAAATACCCTCAAAAAAAAAAAAAAGGCGCAGGGGTGTTAAGTTGTCGTTGGCTTTGTAAATGTTTTGGTCAACTTAGGGAACTCTAAAAGCGATGAAACATTAAGAAGACTGGCCAGTTTTGTTTTGACGAAAATGGGAATAGGCAGTACATAAATAAATTGGTATAAGATGAACAACATTTTTATAGCATTTAAGCGGAATATAGTAAATAATTTGTTGTTGTCTTTAATTTTTTTAAAACATCCGAATTGATAATTAAATAATAAATGAAAATAAAATATCATTTTGGTTAAAATATTGGGTATATTTAAATTGTGAAACATTTTCGGAACTGACGATTTTATTATTGTACTAAAAAGCTGTTACGGGTGTTAACTATATTGGATGAAGACTTAAAATTATATACTAAATGTTGTTTCAGGCAACTCCTTTCAATACCTTCAAAAAATGTTGAAGATATTTTTCTATGAAAACTAGAGTCACCAAATTGGGTTTCAGACTTATGTGAGCCTAGGCGGCCTCGATAGCCTAGCGGCATTGCACTAGACTATCATCGTGGGTTCGAAACTTCCTATTCCCAATTTTTTGTCATTCTAACTTATCACTTACTCCCATTATCGGTATTACAATGGGCCCATCAAGTGTTGGACAAGCCCAACTCCCCCTCAAAAAAGTAAGTTTTAAACGATAGTTACCTTTAAAACTATAATTGCTATACGATATGTACAGATTAAGTAAAACTTATTGAAGTTAAAAGCAACCCGAAAAAGTGTAATTTTCGACCATTTGTCTGTGGTTTGCTTTTGATTAAAGACCAAATGGGGTATACTAAATGGTATTTTTTTTTATATGAAGTTTTTCTTTCTGCATATTCGCCTTAAAGGGGAGAATTTTTTAAAAAATTATGTTAAGCTTTACGCTGAAATTGAATTCTTTTACAAACATTTCGAGCTTAAGATCTTCAAAATCGGATAGGAACGGTAGATGTTATGTTAAACTTTGTTTCTTGTCGATACAAAATTTTGTTCACGAAATATTGACGAATAACTGAAAAAAGTGCCCAAAAGCTACAAAAAATTACTATTTCACAACTTTTGTTAAGGTATTCAAAAAATATAAAAAGATTGAATATCTAAGTGAGTCTAGAAAACGATTTTGGAGAGTGGGGTTTTTTTACAAGTTTTGAAAATTTTAAAAGTAATTTTGTATATATAATATTTTGTATATATAACAGATTTCACAGTTCCCAAACGATTTTAATTAATTTTATTCATAGATGGATAAAAAAAAAAACTGGTGCTATGACTGATGGTCAGGCATTTGGGTCATGCTTAACTATACCGATTATTTTGACATAAGAAAGAATATGACATAGGCTATAACTTATTTTCTTCTAGGAGCTATAAACAAAACTATTTTACTCCTGCTTAAAAATTAAGTCGCGTCTCATCAGCCTAAGTATATTGTAAGCTGACATGCAACATATCCAAAAATGTATATTTTTAAATTACATTTTTCGGACATTTTTCTAACTAAAATAAATGGAACCAGTTGATTGTTGTTGCTCACGTTGCTAATAAGGCACTTCTGCAATTCTACACCGATATTTAGGCTGCAGACATAAACTTTCGAAAAGTGTTTCAAAATTTGTCCAATGGTCTCTTCTAATAACTTTTTTTCACTGGCAAGTTTTCTTTATATACAGTTTAATTTCTTTATGTGTTTACTAGAGCAAAAGTTCTGTCGCATTTACAATGTACCCTTTTATATACTATCTGCTATTAGTATGTCCTTACCTCCCCCTCTTATGAGAACCACTTCCTGATGGTTTGTCCCAACGCAAAAGCTGCTTCCACAGCATCAACAAAGCCTGTCCCCATTTCCTTAGAGCTTGTTTATTTTGATTTGCGCTGCCTAGTTTTAGGGTGCACCCAAATTGCTTACTATTTGCACTAGCTTATCTAAATACTTTTCTTATAATTAACCAACAACTTCCAAGTGCCAGGCCAAAAATAACATAAATATTTGCATTACAATTTAACAAACTTCGAGTACGGAACTTGGCAGCAGTTCTTGGCCAGGCTCTTGTAAGTTATGTGGATTTTACCGGGGGCTATTTAGTTAACTGTACTTATAGTTGTTGTTTTCCTATCGCTGGTTAACTTTTTAAAGCCATCGCCGGCTGGCACCATCGCAACTTTGCGTTCAAATTGTCCACAAATCAAAAATCCAGTAGGAATGTTTACGAGCAACACGTTTTGGGCTGTTTGGCCATATCAGCGCCACATTTTTATGACTTTTTCATAAGTTTTAATACAACAAACGGCAAAAACACGCAAAGTAATTTTTCAATTTTATGCTTCCAGGACTAAGCAGCGGGCTCGCCACAACTAACTGCCAAGTCCAGGTCGAGTAGTCAAGGGCTTCGTCATGGCGATAGGCTTGCATGATTTCCGCTGACTTGACAAATCGTGCAAAAATGAAATGTGGAGCGCTTGTATTTGTTGTAGGAAAGTTTTGTGGCATGCTACCAGAACGATGATGAAGTTGAATTGGGTACCATAGCGCCGTGGCCTAATATGTTTAGGGCTAACACTTAAGTGAAATCAACTAAGATTTAGTAATATATAATGCTGAGAAGCAAAAAATCAGAGGCATTGGAAAGCTACAAATAGAAAATCTGGTAGCTGAATACCCTTTATAGGCTGCATGGGAGTATGATTAAGGTACCTGTACCTAGTAGCTTTAATAAGTTTAGTTTGTTACAAGAGTTTTTGTCCGAAATTTTCGGACAAGCACTCGAAAATATATAAAATTAAAATGTTTCTGGCATAGGCTTAAAAAATAAATCAGTAAATTCTCAAAATAAGGTAAAGTATGTAAAAAGAGTACTTGGACTCGGATTCAGCGATCCCGAAAGATTACAATTATCATCTGAGTCTAAAAAACGAAAAAAAAAAATGTTATTGTGTTTTTTCGATTATGTCAGAATCTTGACCATCTGGGGTTTTTAGGTCCCTAGATTCGTCGAACTCAAAAAACATTTTGTGGAATTTTGAGATTAAGTCAGAATCTTGGAATCGGATTCAGCGAACGGGAATTTTTGAGTTTATATCAGAAACCTAACGTCAAGTGGTTGTTCGAACTCGGATTTCGGACCTTAGATTCGGATTCGATGACCATAAACAAATATTATAAGCATCGCCAGACTCAAAAAAAAAATGTGTGGCAATTTTAAAGCTTATGTCGATCCCTGATATGCTCGAATGCGCAATTCGAATGACGCCAAAACAAGCAGGCAATAATTAGCTGAGCTCTGTCCGAAATATAGGATCGGTAACATAAGCCGAGAGGCACCCGAACCCTACAGTAGAAAAATTAGTAAAATTCATTCTTACTACAGTTTAAAATATTACAGCCCGAACAATTCCCATAATACCAAACGAAACAAGGAACAAATTTTAGTTAATTTTGGTGTACTTTTCCTGGTGACTTGCCCCAGCACAAGCTAAATGCAGCCTTCACCCTTGCGTAGGGTATCAACTGTGGAGCCCCTTGGCATCCTTTTGGCCCATTCATCAAGTCAAAGCCAAACAGCCACGGTTGGCTCGGAAAAAAGATGAATGACTTGACAAATGCGCTGGTCATGAATCAAATATCAATTTGACAAGCGACCTAAGGCCAAAGACAGCACCTTCCAAGTAGCAGCTCCGGACTAAGTCTGCTGCTCAGGTGCGTTCGGATACTTGGTACGCTTTAGTTGTTTGTCTTGGCAGCTTTTAATTCAATTTAATTGTGGCCAGCGTGTAAATGACGTTCATATAATGAAGCTGCCAAGTCAAAGTTTCAGCGATAAGCTTAACTTTTCAGCTCTTGCCGCAAGATTAATGAAAACTTTTTTCGGTACCACTTGCACTTGCATTTTAAGGGCGTTGATTAAGTTTCATTCAGCTTGGCCTCTCGACTGGGCTGCAAGCACTATTTAGATTGCCCTTCTCGAAAAATTTTACAAGTACCGGCGGGAAAATATTAAACGAGTTCACGTGACAGAGCGCAGAAGTCTGCGTTTCGGGCTTGTCAAAACTTGATGACGTTTCATTAACAGCGTCAGTTTGGCGTTTGTGCCTGGGGATTTGCATAGACATAGTCCATGCTAAGCTACCTAGCCTAGACTGTCTAAGTTCCCCTGGGGGCATAGTGTACATTCATGCAAGTTCACTTGGGCAAGATTAATTATAAACAAGGCAGCAGCCATGAGCGCTTGGCATGCGTTCTAAGCCCAATCAAGTTGATTAATAGTGTGCGGGAAGTCTGACGTCACTTGGCTGTCTGCCCATAGATAAATGAAAAACAAACAATTAACAATACAAAAGAGTCGCCGGCACCTGAGCTCTGCACTGGTTACTGCTAACTACCCAACTGTTTACTGGTAATGTCCCACACTCTAGTCTTTATCAATGCTCAAACACACAAAGCGGCAACAACAACAAGAAGCACAACAACTCATGCAAATAGTCAACTTCCTGTCAGCCATTGATCGCAGCGTCCTCCATTTTTATTGCCACTGACCGAAACTTCCGTTTGCTGACTGCCATTGCAGCAACTGATGCCGCCTGCAATATGTTGTCAGTCGAGTAAATCGAGCCAGTTGGAACCGCACTCTCGACCCGTCCCCATCTAGCCACCACACATTTCTATGCAAATCTATGCCAAAAAGAGTAACATTTATGCTGTAAGCCACACAAAAAAACGGAAATACCTTTTGACTGCATTTTCAAGTATTCCTGCTTTGGTTTGGTTTTTTCCACAAAAACGTGTAAAAACCTCAGTTAGGTGGGTAATATGATAAGTTTGTAAAGTTAACAAAAAAAAGTTTGGCAAAAAACAAACACAGCTTGACAGCAATTATTCAGCTGTCAGCTTTATGAGTAATAAGCTGTAATGTATCTTAAGTTTCTTATCAAAGCAATTTAAGTAGTGCAGTTTATGAAATATAGCGATGAAGCACCGAAGTAATTTATACTTTTGAGTTAAGGAAAAGGTGCACATTTGAGAACTTTTCTTAAAAGTAAGTTTAAATAAGATTTGTAACAGCTTTATTTCTTCTTGGTTTACAGCATGAAAGTTCAATAAAGTGCACTAAATTTTTTTAAGAGTATGATTGTTTTAAAAAAATCCATATATTGTATACTACCCAAACACTCAAAAAAAAGTCTTAGAAATTTAGCAGCATAAAAATATTTCTACAAATATTTGGGCAAAAAGAAAACAATTTTTAAAAATTAAAAAAAAATGTATCATAGTGTTGAATTTTTTGATTGGATCAATGTCCTCTAATGAGATTCTCATTCAACTCGATGTGATGTTACAAAGTCTATAACCAGCGGACGATCAAGAAGCTTTCAATGATATTTAATTTGTCATAATACGACAAGAGGTTTAGAAGGTAGAACGGAACAGATGAACATACATGCATATACACATACAGGTCAAACACATAACCCTTATAATGTATTTTTAGACCTGAAAAGGTATTGAAAAAAACACATGGCAACGTGACAGTTGACACACGTGATTAATCAAAAAATCCCTATTGAAAAAAAAAACCTCAAGACCCTTTATAAATAAATATGCCTAAGCTAAAGACTTATTTCTAACTTATTTCCCAATTTGCAAACCATTTCGTTTCATAGCGTTTCTATTACGGAATGAGCATTTTTTTAATCTAAACTGTGCAATTTGCTTAAACTTCTTATATTCTGTAAACCTTTCAATAATTGCCAAAGTCAACTAATATTGACACAAAAGCTATTGTTAATCGCTAGTCCTAATAAAAGCATTCTTGAATTATAAATTTATTCCCAAAAATATATTGGTATAAAGATATTTATATTTATTTTTTCGTTAAAAAAGTTGAATTACAGTTAAAGTATTCACTTTGTTGAGCAAAAGTGCCCGACTAGCGATATGTGCAAGAAAATTAGCTGTTTACATATGCCATATTGCCCACCTTGTTAAGAAAAGATTTTGTTGTAAAATTGCCTTTTAAAATCAAAAATGGCTAAGATTTGGATATTTGTGAGTAAAATATGTATTTGCTTATCTTCCACTACAAAGTTATTAAGCCATGTTTACATATTTCTTCTTCTGGGCAGAAGTCCCCAAGTATTAAAGTTCTAGGTTAAGCAGTAATGCATAATAATTTAGTGTACCTCAGTGCATCTATGCACTTCTGCATTTTGGCCCGACAAAGTGAGCACGTAAATGCGCCATTTTTTTAGCCCTCAATCACATCAGTCACAAGGCATTAATAATAATGTCCCATTTATGGATGCTGCTAAATTGCTCAAACAACCCTCTTGCATTTCAAGCAATGCAGCTTAAAAGCTTCTCCAAAGCATCATTTACACCGTCGACTCTTTTTCAATATTTTTTTGTAAAAAAGAATTGGACTAAAATGTTGCACAGAACTGGAACGCATATTTAAACTACTCAAACAAACACACACACACACACACACACACTATGTCATTTACACTCATTCAAAAATACATTTCGCAATGTGGCTGAACATGCGTGCGCCATTTGCAAAGTGCTGGGGTTTTGGGGTTAATGTTCCGGGAGGGAGGTGTGTGACACGGTTGAAATGTGGCCAGCTTAGACGCACACACACCACAGACTCGGAAACAGTTGAAATGTGGTTTATTTTATTAAAAATTCTTCTCTCAGCTAACGGTGCTTTTTATACACTGTTCCCTAAGGGGTATTATAGATTGGTGCAATGTATGTAGAAGGTGTGGCACACTTAGGTCCTGGGGCAGCTATGGCAATCAGGTCAGTCCGTTTCTTCATCTGTACATCTGTATGATAACCTATGTGTCGAATAAGAGCTAGGAACATTTCAGGAATTTCTAAGGAAGCAGACGGCCAAAATCAAACTGGCGCCGGACCGCCTTTTAAGAACTGGCCCAACAAAACATATCATGGGTTACAGCTAAGCAAACAGCGCAAAATAAAGTCCGATGGAAAGCTCTTGTAGAGGCCCTAAGCTCCCAAGAGGAGTAAATTGGAAAAAAAAAGTCTCTGTGAGCCTAATAAACAAGAAAAGTTAATTGCTATACAGACTACCCACGTTCGCCTTGGCCCTTAAAGACGCCTACAATTCTCAACGTATCAACACAAAGCTTGGCGTAAATAGTTATAATACTGAAATTATTTCATTTTTGAGGGTATTCTTGCAGAGTATCCCACTGTCTATCACCGCCTCGACTGCAGCACATTTTTTAGTGCATGTACTTGTGTATATTAGTGTTAGTTGCAGTTGCCGTGAGTGGCGTGAGTGAAACGAGTTGAAATTGTCGTTGCTTCAGTGTTAGTTGACGCTCATTAAACCTTTCAGTATGTTGCACGTTTCAAAGTCAAAGTGCTGCTAGTATATTTTTAATGGAATGCCACTTACAAGTCACTTGAAAGCATTTCAACTCACCCCAACTTTGGCTGTGCAAACAATTTAAAACATTTTACAGAAAAGCGCAAAAATGCTGACACCAACAGGAACAGCAACGTCAACAAGATGCCGTCCTGCGGGGCAGTCTGCCATAGTACACCAGAAACCATCAATTTCTAATAATGTAATTTTGTAAACGTCATTTGTTAGCCAGAGCCAACAACCCCCCAGATACAAAGAGCTAAGCCTTGTACACAGTTTTCGAGGGGGGTTGCAACTTTTACCCGTGCAGCATCACGTGCCAAATAACAATGAGCCAAAATATCACGAATAAAAATAGGTTGGATTTGCATGGTTACACTTAAAAAACCTAACGAAGGCATTTACTCAAATATTTGCAAGTTGCAGTAAATGACAAAACGATGACATGAGCGGAAACCATACTCAATTACTGGCCATGACACCTTGCAACAATGCGTGTACGCAACCCCCAAGGCGGGCTGGCACAACCCACCATACCACGCCACACCACACCACCCACATCAAATGCAAATACAAGCCAAAAACATTCGCACGCTTAATCTGGGTAGCTGAGAATACTTTAAAGGAGAGCCCATGTGCAAACGTTACCTTAAGGGTAAGAGTAAGGGTGTGCATAACCATGGGTGCAAGAAATTAAAATCTAATAACACAGCTCATAGCATAAATATTTGTTATACTTTGTAAAGATGAGCCGGTAGCTTGAATGCTGATGAAGTTCAAGTCAATGAAGTGGGGTGAGTTGAGTTGGGTTCACTACCAACCCTGCATAGTTTACATAAGGTAGTTGTTATTGTAAAGAGGGTGGTGCAGGCAGGCAACAAAAACAAATTATTACACACTCCATGGGCACATTTGAGCTGGCTGCAACCGATGCTGCCAGGGGCCAGAAGCATCTGAGCAGCCAAAGAACAGAGTTTTTAGGCCAGGACATGGGCAACCTGTGCAATGTTTGCTTGGATCCTGCCTCCATTATAAGGCTTTTGATATCGTTGCTATTGTATCTGTTGCCATACCTACCGTAGTTGGTCTTTGTTTCTGGTTCTTTTTCCTCTGCCATTGTTGTTGGTGGAGGATTCCATGCAATTGCGAGGGCAGTTTGGTAAAATTAGCTTAAATATGTTATTAAGGTTTTCGATATTTGGTTTCGAAATCCAGCTGATTGAGTGAGTAATTGTTTCATGTGTAATTTCGCATATCCAGCTTATTCCGACAATCCTTGCAATGAAGTTTTTATAATTAATTAGGTACAGAGGCGGATCTTGTCTTATTTTTGTCTGAGCACTAATAAAGTATTGGTTTCTAAAAAAAATTTAAAAATAAAAAAACATAAGTGGTTACGTGGAGGGGAAGGGGTAGAGGAGGATCAAAACTATTGGGCATCTCTAGTCACCTATCTATAGTCTCTGTTATTGCAGATCAATTTTGAAAATTCAACAAAAGCAGCCTGATCCGCTATGGGCACATAAGCCAGACTACCCAGTTCCTCAAAGAATGGTTTACCCAGAAAATGGGTTCACCTTCTTAGAAACGCCGGGCAATCGCATAGCAGGTGTTGGATGCTTTCTGTCTCCTCCTCGTCTCCGCAGCTGCGGCAGAAGTAGTGATGGGGAACGTGCAGCCATTTGGCCTATAGTGCAGTGCCCCGTTACAGCTCCTACCACCATCCTGGTCTTGTTTTTATGGAAGCGCTGGAGTTCAAATGTTCGCTTTGGATTATACCTTAGCCAGAGTGCTCGGAAGATGCGCCAATCGAACACAGTGTCCCATTACATTTCCGCCGGAGCTATGGCCGTCCCCCTAATCTGCGATACGACGTCATGTAATGTTCTATTTATATCCGTAACC
This sequence comes from Chymomyza costata, assembly GCA_018150985.1. NCBI lineage: Eukaryota > Metazoa > Arthropoda > Insecta > Diptera > Drosophilidae > Chymomyza > Chymomyza costata. The sequence goes on along the minus strand of JAECWU010000098.1, from coordinate 58,257 downwards.
GCATGGTTAGCTGCCAGTGCTGAACCGTTCCTGACACACTCATCCGTCATTGGGTGAAAAATTTTAAAATACAAATTTTTCTATCCTTTTCAAATTATGGGTGAAAAATTTTAAAATACAAATTTTTCTATCCTTTTCAAATTATTTAAACAGATCTCGGAGCCGAATAAGTCGAAATCAATTTTCGAATCCAAGGTCAAAAAAACCCAGCACGTCACCAAAAAACTCCATAAAAATATGTTCGAGTCCGGGTGTTCGAAGAAGTTGATTACAGCCTAAAAGTCTCAGAACGTCAGATTTTAAAAATTAATAAGGCAACAACTAATTATAATTAACAAAGACTAGAGCCAGAGCAACTAATGTCTTCAGGCAGCTTTTATTTTCTAAAAGAGATTTTCATTATAATTTTAAGGCAAGATTCTTCTTTTCCAATTTATTTGTTTTTTCAATTAAAAAAGAATACTGGCGGGATACTGGCAATAAGAAAATGGACATGGTGTCAATTTCCCACTATTAAAGTGAGTTAAGGAATTGAAAATCAAAGCGAAACAGGGAAGGGAAGGACTGAGAATGGGTACTAAGTACATTGTGACAAATGATTGAGAAGTCAGGACAACCGCATAACATTTATAATTCTGTCTTATCGCTAAATTTTAAAAATGACATACAACAGATAGATTATTGGTAAAAGGAGGCGTGGTTCATTACATTTAAGGTCTACGGACTTTTTAACTGATGGCAGCTTAGGTTTATTTGTGCAAGATTAACTTCACAAAAAAATATGAGCTTTCCATTACTCTTCATGTATCTCAAATTCAGGGACAATCGAAATGTTTTTGATTACATCTTTTCTACGTATTACTATTATTAAAGTATGTCGCTGTTCTAGCGATACCTATCGCAATTAATTGACGTTAAGTATGTCTTTTACCAGATTATTTGGTCTAGCAAGTAGTTCCCCCCAATAAGCGCGTCATAGATCAGTTGTCAAATCTTTATGATATTCTGTTACTTTCTGAAAGCCGTTTGAGTAGTTTCCATGAGCAACCCTTGTTACCAGCCTACCCTCGAGCCATATTTTGTGCGTAAGCTAGCAAAATGTTCTACGCCCTGTCTACAGGTACTAAATGGGGTTACTTTATAAGCGCTGCTCTATGCTATTAATTTTTTTTTTGAAAACATTTTTTAATTTGATTTTAGCTGAATTTGATTATGATGCTATAGTTGATGAAGTTTAGCTGCATTTGACAGTTTGAGAACGAAACCTAAGCCCAGCCAGCATTCACATACGCATCGACACTCTTTACGCTCGGAGGCGTGATTGATGGCAGCAGAAATGTGCTGTAAAATTTTCTACGAAAACTCTGCGAAAAACTCTTTGAAATTCAATATGCGTTGCAGGCGCATTTCGCCCGTTTTCTTAAGCGAACCTTAGTCACCCTGAAAGCCAATACAAAATCAATTATGGGAATCAGCAGGCCTGCAAATGGCCCATCGTCTAAAACATTTATCATGATTCCCACTGCGCTCTGAAACTGAAACTGGCTCTGGCGCTGGCCACTGCTTGTACGTGCGTGTAAAGCAAGCTCTAAGCCTGTGTAAACCCCTCTGTAAAACTATAAACGGCGCCCAGTCCCCAGTACATAGACGACGCATAGGCTTAAGTGTGTTTGACTGCGGCTAATATTTATTTCCGGCAAATAAATCCCAAGCATGTGCACAACCCCCGCATTACAAAACAAAAGGGCACAAAAAAGTAAACCAGGTTATTAATTTCACAAGGTCTGCGACTTTTTTTTTTTTTTCAGTATGCCACATATAGTGTTCTATATGCTACCTTGTGACATTTGCTACACAGACCAACATTAGTTTTATGGTTTTCCTTTTTTTTTGCCACAACCCCAAAAAGTTATTGATAGCTTTAGGGCTGTTCACATACTAACTATGTGTTGCCTGATTTTTTTCTATTTTTTTTTTTGCTCATAAATTTCTTGGCTTTTACTTTGTTGTTATAGCTTTTATCACCAGGGTTACGATAACTTTTTGGGTTAGCTAACTATTTATCTTGTCAATTGTTATTTGTTTGTTGTCTCATCTAATTAGCACATATACAAATGTCTACTATTTGTTGTAGTTTTTTGTATCTCATAGTTTTTGTACTTTTGATAGCTTAGTAAGCTAAATATTTAATGCCATTTATAACTGTGTAGCACAATTTGCATAAAAGCGAAAATACTTCTAACAAAAACCCAACTCAAAACTTAATCAAAAGCAATGGCAAACAACAAAACGAACTTTTTGCTTTAAGATGCGCCCATAGTTATGCAAACAATATTTATGCGCTACAAAATATGCGGCTTATCAGTTTGGAAATGCTGCATTTGTAGAAAGCGGCATTAAAAGAATCTTCCCTAAACCTATGTAGTTATTTAAATCTTAAATTTTGAAGTTTAAATTATAAAAACTTTGAACTGTTGAATTTCGTAAGTAATTAAGTCTGTTACTAATAAATATTATGAAAGTTTAAACCATCGAAAAGAAGCCCAAAATTTTAATCTTTTAATAGAAGACCTCACAATAATATATTTTGTATCAATAAATTTTTCCGAATTTAAAGACCTCACAATTTTAATTTTTCCAAATACTACTGTGATCAAATTGAAAGGTGAATTTCGTTTACTATATTTTTAAAATCTTTATTTATTTATCTAAATCTATTACATCCCCTTTGAAGTGATCCCCTTCCGCTGCAATTCACTTATGCCAACGATTTTTCCAGTTGTCATGGCACTTGGCAAAGGGCCTCCATCGGGATTGCCTTCGGAGCCTTCTGCGATTCAGCTTTTATTATCTCAATCAAGTCAAAAAGGTGTCCCCGGAACGGTCTCTTGAGTTTGCTGAATAAGCAGGTTGTGGAACGATATTGTTGAATTTTTGGCGAAATGCTCACCAAGAACCAGTGCCGTGTGAGATTGAAAATTGTGTGTTTTTGGAACCGTTCGAGATTGGACTCTTCTCAAGCACAATTCTGCACACAAAATCGCCTGCACCGATCCAAATGATATGCCCAAACTATCGACGTCTCTAATAGTCAATCGACGATTTCCAAGCACAATTTCTTTGACTTGCTTGATGTGATGTTCATCAGTCGATGTTTTTGGCCGATTAGATACCACATTCTTCTCGACACTCTCGCGGCCGGCCTTGAACTCGTTACACCACTTGTAAACATTCTTTGAGTACAGATCCCCAAAGGCTATCTGCAGCAATTTCAACGTTTCCGCAGCCGAAATACCATTCCGCAAACAAAATTTAATGCAACTTCTTTGTTCAATAAATTTAGACACAGTAAAAATTGCAAAATTCACTTTTAGCACCTAACAAAACGAAGCGTATCTCAAACAATAATGAATATTTCTTGGAGGTACAATAACACAGGCCCATAAAAAAAGTGGTTTTAACATTGCAAGTTACAGGGCTATATGTATTTTGAGCCGGTGAAATCACCCAATGGTTCTGATATAGCCTTCAGAAACCCGACAAATTTAAATACGATTTAATATTTTCAACTATGTTCTTATTTGTTTTTGGAGTCGCTAAGTCTGAGTCCGAGGCCCATGGGATATTCCATTTGGATATAAAAATCCCATTTGGGATTTTTTTTTATATGGATTTGTCATTCCATGCGAAATTTTTTTGCATTCTGCGTATTTGAAAAACCCAAATAATTTTATACTATACTGATACTATACTCGCCTTAAAAGAAATTTTCAAGCAAATACTATTTAAAATAATTTTAAACAAAAATTGTTCGCTTCACTTGGCAAATTGATTGAAAATTTACTATAAATATTTTGATGCCTCTAAAGAAATTAAATAAATTTAGCCATACACCTTAAAAAATTCATATATTGGACTCATAATTCACTTATACTTTCTTTTCTCTTCGCTTTCCTATCGTTTGTTTTAATCGTATTCCATCCGATAGAAAAAACTATTATGTGTTCCGCTTGCTCAAAGGAGTCAAAAGAGTTCAAAGTTGACATTAAGAGCACATACACACTAAAAGTATATTGCACACACACACGTCCAAAATGAATGAATGAATGCGCTGCTCAAAGTCTAATGAATTAAAGTGAATGTGCATCTGAAAGTAATGGCACAATGAATTCATTCACTTTGAGCAGAACATACGTCATGTGTAATGAGTAAGGTTAGCTAAACCTCAGATTACGTTCACAAAATATTGACAACTCAATCCTTCTATATTTATTTTATGATATGATTAATTCAAAAAAACTAAAGCTACACATGAAAATAAGTAGGCAACTGATTAGTGTTATACATAATTTAAGTTCAGTTCTGCAAATTTCGTTCAACTAATTTTTTAGAAGCATATGATATGCATTTGTTATGTGAATACACAAGTTGCAGTCCCGCAACATTGGATCCTATTTTTCCAACAGGGCAATAGGGAAACTGCTTGGACTGCTTGGTTAGGCTAGCGGTGAAAATACTCTCACCAATACTCGCAAAGGAAAGCGGCCTTGGATTTGGCGCGCTTTAGAGGTAAGAGTATTAGTGCGTAGGGTTAAAGTACTAGCGCAAATGTGTGAGTGTAGAGTAGGTGATGGGAATAATGTTCGGTACGGCGAACTTTTTCTTATCTATTAGGATATCTAGTAGGATAGATAGATTGATAAACAGAGGTTCGTTGATGAGTTATTTGTGTAAGCTTGGGCGAGTATTCGAGGAGTTGGCGCCGGTCGAGGTCTATATAAGGCAGATCCAAACGGTATGGATTTTATCAAAACCTAATGAAGTTTCATGCTACAAAGGGACAGTGACCAATTTTAAAGCAAAATATATTGGAAGCCGATGTCGTAGGAATTATAATTTTTATTTTTTTTAATTTTATAATGCATTATTAAAAAGACATATATTTTTATGAATCGCAGTTTTCAAATTATTAATCGCCAATCTAGCTTGTTTAACTGGAAAAATTATTCCAAGCAAAAATCAAATTTTTACTGAGACTGAAATATAACAGCGAAACAATAATTAGAAAGCAAATTATTTCATCCATATATTGGCTTAGGAAAAACAAATATTTGTTTTAGACAAACCATCTGCGAAAATCTTATTTCCATTCCAGCCATATCACTAATCGAAACGAATGAATAATCAACATTTTATTTTACAATCTTTTACAATTTTTTTAAAACTACTGTAATTTATTTTTTTGGAACCTAGTAAAATGAGAGAAATACATTTGGAACATTCTAGACATGGTTCTTAGCATAATTAAGAGGCTGATCCGATAAGTACTTAGCCACATCGCCCGATGGCGCTACTATCGCAAGATAAATTTACTATCGTGTAGTACATTCTAGTGTCGAAATTTCAGCTGAAAATTTGTATCAGTTTTGCTTCGAGGCGAATCCAAAATTTTATTTTTTCTTTTGTAAACTAAGTACTTATGTACCAAAGTAAATTGTTAGTTTTATCTGTCAATCGTTACAATGTGTCAAGTGTTAATTTTTCCAAAATCAGACCTGTTCAAATATGCGCATTATTTTCCAATACAATTAATTTTCACAAGATCTTTCTGTAGGTGATTGCTAGAACATGAAAACTGAACACTTTTTGCTTCTTTACTGCACATTTATAAGCTGCGCAAAGCTATTTTGCTTTTTCTCTCTTTAAATATCCATTCGTCTCTCCTTGTGGCAACTCTCTGTTGCATCTTTCACTATGCTCTGATTTATTTACAATGCTACAGCTTAAGTCTTCTTTTTTTTCTTCTCAAATGTACAAAGGATAAAGGATAGTCAGTTCTGAAAATCGTTATGCCAAAGAAAATGTAAATAATTGCAGGTGGCATGCCACGCCCCCATATTATGCATTCTCAACTTAAATGGCAAACGCAACAATGCAATTATTTTATATTTACATAGTTTTGTGCATTGTACTGAGCTAACTTTAAAATTTATAGCATATTTTGAGGCGTTTGCAGCATGTTGCCAGCAGCAGCTCATAAATAGCTCAATGCGCCTGAAGGCATGCTGTGAAAACTTTTTAATTAGTTTGTTGCACAAACAGCAACAAAAACAATAACTAGAGCAATAATGTTGCAAGCAGCCAAGCGGCAAACTGGCCAGTAGTAAAATTTAATAAATAAATTTGCCAATAAACCAAAAATGCGCTCTGGAACAGTCTGAGCCACAAAAGCTTTTTAAATTATCCATTAAGCACCGAAAAGTATGCAGCTGTAGCAGCTTTAAGACCACTAAAAACAGCAAACAGCTAAAAATTATGGCCATAATTTTTCACTCAACGAGCTACACAAAAAAAATTAAACGAAAAGTCGGGACGATGGAATACCCTCCACTCAGGGTTCACCTTAAACTGACTTCCCAAAAAAATTATTTTCGCCAATTGGCAATTCAAGGAAGGAAATGGGTAAGAGAGAGGCATTTTTTATTTGAAAATATCAACATTTGCTTGTTTATTTGGCTCACACGAGTCTACAAACTGAATTTGTTTAACCCTCCGTTTGGCACATGTTCCGATAACCTTTGGTTTGGCACATGGGTCCAGACAGACCCCTATATATTTCCATACAAATGTATGGGAATTGTCGATTTTGGACGTGCATTCACGGTCATTTATATCACGCACAGGTATAAATTTTGCATTACTTCTTTTACTTAATGTCTTTCGCATATGTTCAATTTGATCTACAGGTAAAAAAAAAAACCTAGGTAGAAAATGGTTAAAACACAGGTACAAATTTTTTGTTTTTTTATGCATTTTACGGTTTATTTTGAAGATGATTATATATATAAATTAATAATTTTGATGAATTGACAATAGTATTCGTCTTATTCATTAAGTCGTTTTTAGGAAAAGTCAGAAAATTGCAAGATGATTGCTCAATTAGAAGTGTGTTAAAAATACAATTTAAAATGAAAAGGGTCTGGCTGGACCCATGTGCCAAACTGAGGGTTAAGTTCTATGAGATGGAAGGTTTTAAAAGATTTTATTTTATGCATTTATATTTTAAATTTTCGTTCAATTTTTAACATCTTAGTAGAAAAGCAGTATGGTTACCTTCAGGTATCTTTTATAGCATGGGTGTAAGACGCGAATTTCACTTAAGAAGGCGCAGACTCTGATATCAAGTTTTAGTCTAATGGTCTCTAAGATCCTAGAATTCCTTTTGTTAGGCAGACACGTCTTAAACGCGATTCCAAATGATGATAAGGTCTATATGCTTTGCACAAATCCATAATACCCTTGACCTTATGAGTGTGCAGGGTATACCCAGCAGTTAAAGAGCCAAGACCAAGGCATAAAGTTTTCCCCTTTAGTCTTTTGCATTTCCAGCTTTTTATTCAATTTAAAGCACGTCAAATGCTCCTCCATGTACTCGCTTGCGCGCCTAAAAGCATGCAACACTTTTTGCTCGGCGGCATCTATCTGTCTGTTTGAGTGCTGCTGCTGTCTGCTGAACGGACATGTTTTAAGCATAAGTGCAACGCATTTAGCTGTCATTGCTGCCACTGCTTGTTGCAACGCCATGTACACAATCTTGGCTTGCTTCTAGCTGCTACCATTAAACCAGCCAGGCCAACTCCATGCCTGCACGGCCGAATGGCTGAACGAGTTGGCAGTGCCACTAAGCGACATCAACTGCTGCCCTCGCGCCATGTAAATAAAGTGGACCAAACATGGTCGTGAGCCTGCGGCAACGCTTCAGTGGCAAGCAGCTGCAATTTGCCATACTTCAGAACATTCAGCCTTCAGCCGCATTTAGTCTGACGCAGATAGTGCGTAAAATTGAAAACTTAAAGCGCAGCTCGTATGTCCTTTTGTGCATTTCTGCCCTGGTCAAAGAAATATGAAATGAACATTTAAGAATTTCATTTATTGTATAAATAAGTATGATTGTATTTGTGTGCTGCAACGACGTCACATGTGGGCACAACGCGGCATTAATAATGCCGCAGTCTAGCACAGTGGGCAAATATGCGATAATCTTATTCTACATGGGCCAGCTTTTCTGCATAAATTTAAGAATGCAATAACAGTTTAATTTTTAATTTTATCAAGACAAACCTTATTTTAAGACTTTTTGGTCTTAATTTGAGATTTATTGGCGACAATCTAATTTGTTATTCATCTTGTTTTATAAATATTTGTTCCTGCTTAAGAATTTATACAAAGAATATAACTTTAAGAATTAATTTTTTATCAGTGTTACAATCTTTTTTATACAATTCCGCAAAATAGTTTAAATCATGTAGGTGCAAATCACATAGCAATGGGCGTCCACTAAACTGGAAGTGCGTAGAGGGACTCTAAATTGGGTAACTGAAGGCATATCTTTACCAAAGCACAGTGGGCCATGATTGTCATGTATTGGGCAAAAACTGGCATTTCCATAATGATATTTTACGCACATGCTCATCTAAGATTGACATTTTTTCTGGAAAGTTTTAGCTTGCCCATATTTTTTTAAGATATAGATAATCCAGACCAAAATTAGAAAAAATTTCTTTATTAATTTAAAAAAAAAATTGCAATGTTCCAAAACAAATAATATGTGTCATTGAGAAGACCTCCCGCTGTTGTAACAATTCAATAATTTCTAATTTTGTAGTATTTCAAACAAAGGGCTAAGTGGATTCAGTATACCTGTATCTTTGTCAAGAAATTTATTTTTAAAACTTATATCAAAACAGTAGGAAATATCTCAAGCCGAATTTCTTTAAAAGAAAAAATAAATAGGTTTTTTTTTAAATGTAAGTAAGTTCTAACTAATAAGTGATCCAAAAATAATTTTAAAAAAATCTTTTTTTTTCAAGGATCATGATTTGAATTTTTGTTATTTTGTATTTTTTTTTATTTTGCTTTAAATCTAAGAAGCCTTTACTAAACCACACTCCAGGTAATTATTATAAATTTTAAGTTAATTTTATGACGCCATTTAAAGCACAAGGTTACAAATTAAAAAACTTTGCATATCCCTAACATATTTTATTAATTTTCGTTATTAATCTAGCTGCAATTTGAAATAAAATGTTCGAATTACGATTAGAACATAACATCAAACACAAAATTACAAATTTAAAAAAATTTCCATATCCTTAACTTATTTTATTTGTTTCCGTAATTAACCTAGCTACAATTTGTAATAAAATGTTCGAAGTACGATGAGTACATACCTCTGGAGATATTTGCCATAAAATGACGACACTTTTATTAAAAAAAAAAAAAATGTTTACATATCTCACGCTTGTCACGAATTTGCCTTAATTCTAAGGATACATTTATAAAACAAGAATGATGACTAATTGAATTATAGGGAAGTTTATGAAGTCAAGTCAGTAAAGATACGAAAACAAATTCAAATAATTGTCACTGCTTCGTGCAAATGAAAAGTTATTAATTTACGCACCCAATCCATGATTTCGCCCACTGTGCATTTGCAATATGGCTAGCCTGCTCAGCTGGTCATAAAATTAACGCAGGAAATTAAGCACGCTTTTTGTCTCGCTTGCAACTGCACTCTGTCTGCATTGTTCCTTCTCTGTCTGTCTCTTTTGCAGACAGAACTTGCAATGAAATTAATAAAGCCGCCTACGGAAATATGCGAAACTATGGAAATGTCTGGAAAATGGGCTTTATATAAGTTGCAGCTTAATGCTACATATTACACTAGGCGTGGCTGTGAACAAACCGACCGCACAACATATTGACATGCAACTGCTTATCCCTGCTGATAAACATAATGGTAAATGACAATTTATTTTAATAAATGTTAAAATAAAACAACAAAAAAATGTTTCATACTATACTTCTTTCCGCACAGGGCAATAATTATGTGCAATTTTCCACATATGGCAATGACAAATGAAGCTGCCCCAGACACCCACAAGAGCAGAGCAGACGCATTCCGGGTATGTGGAAGCAACATAATTATAAAACCCATTGAACATTTATTGCCAGTCATAAATCAAAAAGTTACCAAAAATTCTTTCTGTCTCTCTCTATAGATAATCGCAATAAATGCTGGCCCGTCTGGGGCGACACTTTTTTTAACTTATTGGACTAATCAGTAAAACGAGGGTGGGCCATAAAGTAGCCCAAGCCCCGCACCCACAACAAGCGACACGCGACTTGCCATCAAACATTGCTCAACCCCTGTACGGAAGCATTTTGGGCAACCAAACAGCTGCACAGTCCACTGACCGAGAATGTAGTCCTGAAATGTTTTGCAGAGCAACCCCTTCGTCTGCATAGAAAACGGCAGGAACAACAGTCGCGGTAGCAACAACAATCTCTGACAGTTGACAGCTTAGCGCCTCGCGACAAGTTTTTGGAGCAGCATGTTGCATGTCCGTACAAGGGTTCGTCCAGAGGTCCATTTGTCCTACGTCCTGTTTTGTTGTTCGGAAATTGCATGCTTCAGTGCTATTGCAAATTTGCAATTGAGCCTATGCTTTGGGGTGCGGGTGAGGATGACATGCGGCAGTGGGCGTGGTTCGGCTGACCAAAATGTGACAACTACCAGGGTGAAACATAATTTATGTTTTTGCAAATACAAGCTAGAACGGATTATTTGCATGGTTTGTATTGTTTTTGTAAAAATTCGCAAATGTTTTAGTAATGGATGGGGATTTCCCTGGTGTTCTTATAGACAACGATTTTTGTTCTTATGCGCAGCTGGGGGCTCTGATAAATTTTTTTGCATATTCTTTTATGTCGCCATTTTGAGAATTGGTAAAGATCTTGTTGCTTGGTAGCAACAAATGCTTCAAGTTAATTTTGTGAAATCTTAGAAATTTAAGGATTTCTGAACTTAAAAAAAAATTAAAACAAATAAATTAAGTTAGGAAAACTAAGCACTTTATATACTCTTGCCTAAGGGACTTAAAGCATGTGTCTGAAGCGATAGTTTTTAAAAGAAACTCAAGAAGATTTTTGAGAAAGCTTATGCTTCGTTTGTCCGGTTATATGAACAAGTAGATCTCGGAGCACCTTATTTTACCAACAGATGATGAGACAGAAGGTTGCCCTTCTTCTGGCAGAGCATCACACTCAATACATATGTAGAATTTCACTGATCGCTTAATAAAACCACTTAATACACAATTAAAAGATTTAAATCATAGGAACCTAGAAGTTCATCTCTATTGCAATGGGTATTTGGCCCAGCGTCTTTGAATCAGGGATTCATGCCACAGAGATCTGCGTCCATAGTATCCTTCACAAGGAAATTAGGGGAGCAAACATTTTCATTTATTCAGTTAGCCTAGCTGCTATCAGGGCACTATCATCATGGAGCATCTCCTCCAAGATGGTTAAAGAATGTCATTATTACCTCCAACTCCTGTCTTCCATAAACAGAGTTGTGCTATGTTGGGTACCTGGACACTCAGGAATGGATGGAAATGCGATCGCTGATGATCTGGAACGACAGGGTGCCTCCACCCCGACTAGACCGACTAGACCACCCCGACACCGATCAAGACAAAAGGTCTTGGCAGAGCGGACTTAAAAATCCTGGTAGCATACCTATCTTGGCACCACACTGTAAGATACCATCTGCCTATCGGGGTGCCTCCTCCCCGACTATATCTTCTGTGCCATTCTGTGGTATTGGATGGTCCACAATGGTAAACAAATGGGCTGCAAGCAAAAGCGCTTGTCAAACCTCTTGATACGATGAGACAAAAGGTCTTGGCAGAGCGGACTTAAAAATCCTGGTAGCATACCTATCTGGACACCACACTGTAAGATACCATCTGCCTATCGGATTCTTCAGAGTGTAGTCTCTGTCTCAAAGACGATGAAACCACCAGACATATTCTCTGTGACTGCCCAGCACTGGAATTGAACAGAGCCTGTCACATGGGAAAGGAAAGGATCAGTCCTTTTCATCTTCGGTTAACACCCACAAAAGACCTACTGTTCTTCATACGGAAAGCGGAAAGACTTTAACATTAATGTATGGGTACGCTACACTTGATCTTCTGGTCGAGGAAAAAAAAAAAAAAAACCTAGAACTTGGATCTCTTCATTATTCGTAGTAGCTGGAGGTGTGTTTGCCTATGCCACCGGGCGCCCCCATGCCCTCTTACTAGTTTCGCAGCGACGTTCTTCGCCAGCTTATTAGCTACTTCGTTCACGGCAACATACATACTTCTACACTGGAATGTATCTAAGGCAGGTTTAATTCCTATTCCTACTTTTCTCATTATTCCTAGATGGTTTGATTAATTTTTGTTGGCACTTCTGCAATTGTTTATTATCGGGCGCTTCTGCACTTCGAAATTTCTGCCCATCTAAGTGAACCACCTCTACTGTAACATATTTTTACATAATGTAAATCGAAAAAAGTCAGAAAATCAAAGCATCTTCCTACGACAAACTTTTCCAGTGGTTGGTTCCTATCGAAAAATATCTATTGAAGAAATTTGCTCCCAAAAACAACATGATTATTTACCAGTTTCTTTCCACTTTGATAATTTATATTATTTCTTTTGTGGTTTAAAATTTTTTTCCTACCTTTTGTTTTCCCATTACATTGGATTTTTCCACCCGCTGCTTATACTTTCTATATACTCCCCACAGCTAAACCTAGCAACCATATCTACGTACAGACCCATTGCCTTGACCAACTCATCCCAGGATATTAGTTGTCCCCCAGTGGCTGTTTTCGTCCATTTAAATATCAAAAGCGCTGCACTTGACACTTCCCCTTGAACACACGCAGCCAACTGCGCCAAAAAGTACACTTCAATACATTTCATTGCGTTTCATTAGGCCAGAAAGAACTGCGTTCAATTGACTGACTGACTGAAGGACTAAAGGACACACTGACTGACTGACTGGGTTGTTGCCTCAAAGCAAAAATTTCCAACGCTCATTTCAATTTACAAATGATAGAAAATGCTTGTGGCAAGACTAACCGAAAAGGCAACAATGACGTGAGCTTCAGAGGAAAAAAGGAAAACCTGTGCCACAGTCATGGTAACAATTTTAATTCAATTCCATTAAAAGTCGCAAAGATGTTGGTATTCGCCAGCTGCGCGAAAAGTTGTAAATTTGTTGCTGTTTTTGTTATTGTGATTATTGTAGACTGAGTCGATCTCAAACGTGCGAGTCGAGCAATCCAACTAATGTTTGGAAGTCAGGCGGCAGCAAACTAATGAAGCGCGCAACTCTACGCGACGCGACGATTGATTGCTCCCCGGAGGCACAGCAGCAGCAGAAGCAGCCACTCTGCCGCATGCCGCGCACTTGTCGCAAAAACACAAAACTTGATGCAATCACCACCCAGCTGAGAGTCTACTATACATACTATATAAAATCAGTCACCCCCCAGCCCTACCCTTACTCTTCCCGGACTGCACTGGCTTAGGCCAAGCTGCAGTTTCATGGGTATGTTGATAATTTATTGTTATGAGGGTGACACTAGCCTGTATGGCTACACACTGCTGAACCCTCGGCGTACCCATCGTTAAGATGCATAATAAGACTTGTTAAGTTGCTTGCGCCGCTTTCCAAATCGTTAAGATAAGTGTGGCAGCAAGAGCAAATCGGGCAAGTGCCAAGTGAAACATGCCACAATGATTACCGGCTTTAAATTGGAAAATCGCCCAGGGGACAACAGAACTTACCTCTATGTAACCCTGCACGCTGTCGCATTGCTGTAGCACCAAAATGGCCGGATTGGCTCTCAAGTCGTCGGGGGAACAGGGCGATAAGAAGCCGCTATCCGCATCGCTGTGCGTGGAAAGAGGACGCGGTTTGCGTATCTTATAAGGAACATGGCGGCTGGGCACGGGTCCCGGATTAAACAACACATAGTTTGATTCGATGGGTACAGTGAGCGCACGCTGATCCTTGCGCTGTTGCTGCAACAGCAGTTGCAAGTGTAGCATATGATCCGTGCTCACGAGCTCGGAGAGCGCACGTTGCTCCGTGCTGCACTTGCTGCTGTCACTCTTCTTGCTGCCGCAAAAGGGCGAGAGATTCAGAAAGGTTAACTTTTTTTTCATAGACTGCGGTTGGTTGGAGCTGGAGCTACTAGAGCTCGCGGAATTAGTCGAGCTGGAAGATTCCACCAGTGCAGTCGAAGTAGTTTCCGTATTAGTTGTGGTTTCGGTGTCCTTAGACTCCTGACTGTTGGACATGCTGGGCGCTGACTCAAAGGCACTGAGCAGCTTGTCCAGACTCTGCGAGGCGCGCAGCTGCTGCTGCTGCTCAAGCTTGGCATGCACCAGCTGCTCGTTGCTATAAGGATTGGGTATGCCTATGTCTAGCATAGGCTCTAACTCAAAATCCGCCGGATCTATAACAAAGTAATTGTGATGCTCAAAGCTGCTTAAGGCGCAGGCGCTGCCTTCAGTTTCCGCATCAGGCTCGCCCGATGTTTCGATTATGATGGTCTCCTCCAGCTCTTGCTCATCGTAGATAACTTCAGGCACCAGCTCATCCTCATCGCATACCAAATGCTGACGCGAGCTGAACAAAGGATCTCGTAGTCCATGATGTGCTGTTGAAGGATAACGCATGGCCTTTTCGTTTATAAAATCCACAGGATCGAAGAGACAATAGTTTTCCATGTGTGAAGTGGCCACCTTGCGCTGACGCACAGGCAGATTTTTTAATTTTTCGCTGTAGTCAGCTGCATCCTCATTATTATTGCCCAGCTCCGGCGCTGGCGGCGGTGGCGATAGCTCTATAGCAGCCACATTATCCTCCTGCTGCTGCAATGATTTCTGTGAGCCACGACTTAGCGTGGCAAACAGGCCGCGTGCTATGCAGTTCTTGAGCTCACTGACACGCCCCTTGTACGGACTGGACTGTGCACTTATGCTCAGTTCCTCGCCCAGCTGCTCGGCCAAGGGTCTGCCCAGCTGCTTGCTCAGCTCCTTGCGTTCCTTCTTGCTAAGCACCACTTTACCCCTAGAGGGCGTATTAGGCGCTGACTGCGAGGCTGTTAGACTGGCCAAAAGACGTGCCTCCCGCGAGGGTATCTGTGACAAAGGCGGTGGCGTGGGCGGTGGTGGCTCACGATAGGGAGGCGGCGGCTGTGGTGGTGGCTTGCTAGCTGGATATTGACTAGACGCACCAACTGTTGTGGTGGCATAGCTTACAGGCAAATCATTATAGCCTGCAGGCAGCATTGGAGCTTCTTGCTCCTGGCAAAACTCCAGCTCCATGTAGTTCGCGTAACATTCCGACTTCGACTTTTTGCTAGTTTGCTCCTGCATTTGATTGTTATCAGTCTTGGGCTGCAGCACCTTCTGTGCCTTAGGCTTGGCTCCTGTGCCCGTCTCCGTCGGCTCGTTGGCATTGCGATCGGATTTGCTTGAACGCTGTAAATGCAGCTTGCTGCGATTGCTTTGGCCGGACATGCTCAAGGATGTGCTCTTGTGCGAACGATGGTTGTTCACTTGCTGCTCCAGGCTGCTGCTTGCTGCACAGTCCTTGATGCTGCTGCCACTAGTTTTTAGAGCATTTGCTGTGTTGTTGTTGCGCTTGCTGCGTGTTGCCTCAGCACTTAGAGCAGCTGTGGCATGCGGCATGTTAGCCGCATTGTTGGAGCTGCTGCTGTTGTTGTAAATACTTGCAACATGACTGGGGCGGGTTTAGCTTTGTTGTTTGTTGCTTTTTTGCAGTTTTTAATTTAATTTTTTGCACTCGCGAGTTGGTTGAGTTTTCGGGTCAGTCAACAAGAACAAAATTAATGGTTTCATAAATCTTTTACTTTATGGGCTGCAGTGAGTTTTTTTTTTTTTTTTTTTTTGGTTCACTTTTTGTTGGGGAATTATGGTTGTTCTCGGGTCTTAACTCTAAAAAATATTTACGCAGGCGTTAATGGGGTTTAGAGCTGGTTCTAGTCTCGACTTTTTGAATGTTTCTGTGTGTGCCTGTGTGTGTGTGTATGAGTGTGTTGTGTCCAAAAAGGGCTCGTTGTACATTTGTTTGGTAATTGGATTTTTGAGCTGATGCATGTCAAAGTTAAATTAAAACTGACTGGCCGCGCTAGAGTTTTGCTTTGTTTGGTTTGCATTCGTTGGATTCGCCTGTCTTTGCTTTGTTGTTGTTTTTTTTTTTTTCATCCGGTTGCTGGGCAGGAGCATAGCGTTGGTCCATAAACCTAGCCCAGCGGTTTTGTCTGTTTCTGAGTCATTCAAAGAACCAAGTCGTTTGTTTTATAATTTGTCTACAAAAGCAATTAGCATTTGAGCCAAAAATGCCAGTACAACCATGAACTCATGAATACAGGCCAAAAACTGAGCAGCTCAAAATTCTTCAAATTTCTAGTAAACATTTAAGCTAACAAAAGATATTTGTTATTCTTCATATTTTTGGCATAAGCAGCCTAGAAGTGTGCTTCATTTTTGAAAAAATTTTAAATAGTCAGTAACAAACTGCTATTAAGAGCCTGAAGTTCTAAAGTTATAAATTCAAACAAAATCATAAAATTCGCAGAAAATCAATTTGTTTTAAAGAAGAGCAGATTTTCAAATTGCTATAATTTGCAAAACCGCATTCCATATTCAAATAAATGAAAAATAACGTCATAACAAAAGTCTAAAAATGTGTGGCGACTATGCTATACACTGCACTGTCACAAACTCACTACAAAAAGATTGAAATTATATGTCTTAGTCTTTGTAAGATTTTTTTAAAATGCGATTATAAGATGCCATGTGAACATTTTGAAGTACTAGGTGTGTGGTTGCACAAAATGAAAGCGACCTTCGTATTTTCAGGTTTCCATCAGTCTAGAACCGAATTTCGCTTTTTCACAAACAAATGTACAAAGAAAGTGAAACAGTTGGGTGCCACAAGAAACACTCTGCTTCCTTTTTTCAAAAAAAATAACTATCGCCCAGTTTTGCATTGATACCTTGAGAGGTTTTTTTTTTCGGAGAGATTTTGGGCGTGTATTTCGAAAATGTCAACTTTTGATTGTTGATTAGGCTCACATGAGTCTGCAAATCAAAATACAGTGACTTTGCCTTGCTTTATTAATACCAAAGGAACACCCTATAACAATTTTTCCAAAACAAAACAAAATATATTATTTTGGCTAAATTATGCATTGATGCCTTGAAAAGTTGAGGTTAATAAAAGAAAAAGGAAAAGGAGCCAAAAATCGAATTCGAATCGAACTAAATTCTGCTGCTTTTTCTAAGTGTACGGACTTGGGCTTATTGATTCATAACTTAATCACTCCACTCATTTAATATACCCTTTGCCAGCAGAGTATAACCATAATATTCCATACGATAATTTAGTAATTCTCTTTAAGGATTTCAAAATTGGAAGTTAGTTTTTTTTTTTTTTTTTTTTTTTTTTTTTTTTTTTTTTTTTTTTTTTTTTTTTTTTTTTTTTTTTTTTTTTTTTTTTTTTTTTTTTTTTTTTTTTTTTTTTTTTTTTTTTTTTTTTTATTTTTAATTTATTTTTTTAATTTAATTATTAATATTTTTAATTTTTTTTTTTTTTTTTTATATTATATAATAAAAAAAAAAATTTTTTTTTTAAAAAAATTTAAGTAGGTAAGGTATTCAAAGCCATATAATCAAAAAAAAAAGAAATGAATGACAAGTGTCAAATTGCACAAAGTAAACAATGTCAAAACGTAAAGACAAAGTTTTTGGTTTAAATAATATAATAGTATACAATGGCATTTTCTGATACACAATTTAAAACTTAGGTTTTATATTTATGCAAACTAGCCAAACAAGAACAAAATCCAAGTTTAAATATTCATTATACAAATGTCAGTTTGCACAAAACCCCCCAATGGTATTATTTTAATGCAAAGCTATTCAAGCAATCCACAAAGAATGATTTCATTTTATTTAAAATTGATATGTATACTAGTGTATTATATTATACATAAAATTGCACAGAATAAAGCAAGCAAAACTAATATAAACAAACATTTAAATGGTTTAGTTTTATTTAAAAGGAGTTTATTTAAAAGCGGTTGTCTCTGGTTCTGCCCCAAATGGTTTTAAATAAGTTTTTGAGCGTTAAACAATTCTGATTGTATATCAAACAGCTTGCAATCTGGTCAAACTTCTCTAGATTTTTTTTTTTTTTTTTTGTTTATTAGGTTTGTTGTATAATTAGTGAATTTCGTATTAGACTGTATTTATGTATGTATATTGAAAATATTTTATAGCTCAATGGCTGTGGGAATCGTCTGACTTTTTAACAAAGTTGTCAAGCTTAGACTAAGGCAAAGCCGCATCTGACTGTAAAGAATACTTCTCCAAATATCTACTGACATTTGGAGCTATGCCAAGAAGCAACAAGTGGTAGGTTAACTTAGCTTAGAAAATTACTTTGAAAATTTTTATAATTTTTTTTACTTTAATGAAACTTTCCAAGCTCGTACAATTTTTTGAGCTATGTTTGATAGTGTACAGTTCTAAAAAGCGTTGACTCCTAATTTCAAACTTTATTATTTTTATTTACATCAAATTTTTAAATTGGTTTGCTTAATTTCTAATTAGTTTTGACAAAAGTGTCTTGAAAAAAAGTTTGCCAAAATTATATAAAAAAATTTTTAAATTTCTTGAAATCTGTAACTCAAAGAAACATTGCAGGCGCTCCTTCGTAAGTAAGCAACCAAGAAATACACAAAGTCTTGAATGTTCCTTACGTCAAAGATAAAATAAGCAACACATCACGAAAATATTTGGAGAGGCTTTCTAACCATGAAAACTCGCTGGCAATTAACCTACTAGACAAAAGTATGGATCTTAGACGTCTGAAAAGATTTCATATTCTGGAGCTTCCAGATCGAATTGTAAACTACTAACCTTTAGCAAATAGTATTGTTGTGCATTGCTTGGACTCACTGGAGCACAATCAATCCTGCCATTTTTGTTTTACTTATAAAATTAGCTGATTGTCTTCAGACAGATTGCTAATAAAAAATTGCAAATACAGTCGAGGCGGTGCCCGACAGTGCAATACCCTGTACCTATTTTCTCGGAAAAAATTTTATTCTTGCATATTCCTCCTAAGAACTTTCCAATTTGACTATTTTTTATGTTGGTGCAAATCTATTTTTGTACCTATAAGTTTCGCAAATTTTAACCGATTATGATGAAAATCGAAATTTACGTCAAAGAAGTTATTTAAAGTATATGGTTTCAAGGGGATATGTTGAGAAGTGTGGGAGAAAACACGGTAAATGAATTGCGGGGGATTGGGGGGCCGCATTGATAAAATTTGATAAAAATTTGCTCAGCTTTTTTGTAAAATTTAAAGAAGTATTTGAAGACACTAAAGCGTAGCATACCCTATTCAAAAATTTGAATTTGAATAAGCTTTTTCGCAATTACGTTTTCATTATTTAGAAAAAATTGATTCCATACAAAGCATAATAATATTGCTGGGAAAGCTGAGCTGCGACCATAGAGATCTATTATGCTTGCTTGTATCCCTGTAGCTCCTAAGCTAGTCTAATACTCGAGACAAACTTGATTATTTGAAATAGTTATTCCAGAAGACGTAAAGCATACATATTGAAAATATTCTTTGTTTCAAAAAGGTATTTTTAATGTTTTTAATCAATAAATTAGTCATTAAAAATTTTTTGTAATAAGACCACTTGCTTAGTATATTGTAGCCTACAGTAAAAAATATTCTATTTTAACCATTATAAATTTTTCCTTATCGACATATTTGCTAAAATTTTAAGATTTTCAGGTTCTAAATATATATTTGCCTTTCTTTTGATATATGCCAAAATGCAAAACCATTATTTTTCAGAACTTTTTTCTGTTTTCGTATTTAGGATGGATCAAAATATTAGCTATATGCTGAAATTGGACTAGCTTTAATATTTATTTAAAATCTAGAAAATTTAATTTAATCTTTTCTTTAATGTCAAAATTTTGTTTAGCATTTTTTATTCGATAAAAACTAAAATCTGATTGGTTTATTCTGCTGTAACCACTTTTCAAATTCCTCGAATTTTCAACAAAAACTTGTTGAGAAAAAATGTATAGGGTAGATGGAGCAAACCGTTTTGTGTGGAGCAAAAATAACCAAAACGGTAGCATGAAAGTTGTCTGTCAGTCTACATTTATAGTTTAAACGATAAAAAGGACCTATATTTTTACGATTTTCAATTTAATTTTTGTGAATATTTGATTACACAATTTAATATACCATAAGCATAGACCTATGTAGCGCATGTATAGTATTGATTGAAAATTGCGCATAATTTTTTTTATTCACGTCGTCATGGGTTGCGCAAATTCGACAAAAATTGACTTTATTGAAAAATTGTCATATCTTAAAAAATAATAATGTTCAGAAAAAAAACCAGTAGTTCTAGAAATTTAAAGTTAAAGCACTAGCTTTAATTTGACATATCGTACGAGTTTATCCAATGTCAAACAAGCATTTTATATCCAAAACCAATTACTAGGTCGGGTTTGCCCCACCTTACCCTACTATACAATTTGTTTTTTGTTTAAATTTGTTTCTATGGCTACATTTAGATGAAACTGAAGACTAACAAACACAATTTCTCACAAGTTTATCGTCATAAAATAAAAATAAAACACACCAAAGGGGTTTCAAATTCATCGCAGCATATCTCAATTGCTTAAAATGTATATTACTAAACCCAATTCGTTCCATCTAAGCTTACAGCCAGAACAACCTACAACTGAAATTGATTCTCCTAAAAATTCCTTCACACTCTTTACACTATGATTTACAAAACTATGCACTAAACTATGCAACAGCAAACAAAACATGTTTTTTGATTTGAAAATCCGCCCTCTCGGCTTCAAGTGTACCGGCCAAAATAAAAGCCCAACCAAATGGAAAAAGTTTTTTATTACCAACAAATTGAAAATGGCCGGCCAGAAACATAGTGAAACCAACAAGTTGCATAATTGTTGGCGCATGATAAAATTAAATGGCATGAAATGAGCTGCTTGCTCCGTGTTCCGGAGCAGTTGCAGGCCAAAGCGCAACTGCCAAATGGCAGACGGACGGAGTAAGTTTCTTCATTAACTGCACCAAGGTGTATAATTTGCACAAGTTGGGAGTTTGTTTGAGCGCCATAAAGTATAAAGTAATTTGCAATTAAAATGTTAATTTTTAATTGAATCGTCCGTAAGTAGGCAACGGTTCCATTTGCTGTTTCTTTTACGGACTCCAGTTGGCAATTAAAGTTGGCATACTTTTGGAAGCATACGCTTAAAGAAAATAGATGTAATTTTGTACTTAAGGCAATCCGATGGCATACACTAAAAAAAATAGGTCAATTTTGTAGCTGAATCAATTGGAAATACTTTTATAAAACATGCAGGTTAAGATTTTATTAACGCTATTTCAGAAGAATTGGTTCAAGTACGATTTCTTCAATCGCAAGAATGCTCCTATTAGAGTGGGCCCAGTTAAAAAATGGGCTCGATTTTAGTACAAAATTGTATTAATTCTAAAATACGAGAATTAATTCCGAATGAAAGGCTTGAGTTTGTTTATTCTTGACTTTAGCTTCAAAATGAAGATCAAAAATACCTAAGAATAAAAATATTGAAATTTTTCTTAAAAGTATTCAATATAGAAAAAAATTATTGATATTTCCACAAGACCCTAAAATCGTAAGATTAAAAAAAACTTAAAATATTATTGAAAGTCTTAAAATAAATTTTAAGCTTAAAGGCACTACGCAGCATGCAAAAATTCCGCACGAAATGTCAAAACTTCATAAAAAAAAAAAAACATCCCACCATTTGGGATTTGGGATATCCCACCATTTAGGATTTTGTTTTTTATATGAAGTTAAAAATAAAATTCTAGATTTTATCCGAATAAAAAAATGTTGGTCACCATTTTAGACTCTTTCGAGTCTTATTGTAATCTTAAACACTCCTATCTTTAAAATTTCTTTTGTCGTAAGGCAGTGCTTCCATTAGTAATATATTTTAAATTAGTCTGAAGTCTTTTTTCCGACTTTCGATTTTTTAAATCCGATATATGAATTTTTCCCGAATTTTTTTAAGCTTAAAGATTCTTAATATAAAATTATTTTTTGGTATTAAATAGTCCAATTTCAAGATTTTTCGGGATTATTTCGAAAAAAATTCTTGACTAATGACGGATTTTTTCAACAAAAAAAACGCTAAATTCAGACATTTTTTATATGTGTTTGCATTTGAAACAGTGGACCAAGAACCAAATAATAAAAAAATACCAACAAGAAAGAAGAGAAGAACTTTCCGAAAACCAATTTAGTGCTTGGTATCCCACTGTCTTACACCAGATACAACTTATGACGATTCGTCCCCAAAATCTTAAGTACAAAAACGAAATGTTTTAATTTTTTACTAAAATTTTGAGCAGTGTATAATTTAAAAGTACGACAGCTAATTACTAGTCGCAGTGTGCTCAGGGCTTAGTAGCTGTGTGAATTATGCAGATACGTTGCTTAAAGTTAGTGCGTTGCACTCTCTCTTTTTCTTTCTGAGGTACTCTCAGTTTCGATTGTGGCATACAAAAGAGAAAAGGGAAAAGCACAAGAATACCAAAGGGAAGCGGAAAAAAGCAAAGTACTCGACACTTATAGTTCAACACTTAGAGACATTTTTTGCTGGAAGCTGGAAGCTATAGTCAAAGTTGACAAAATACTTGTCAAGATTTGTGCATTGAGTTTGTCGTTTGCCTGCATTCAGAGAGGGGTAAAGTGGGGCAACATAGAAGAGCAAGAGTCAGTATGAAGAAGAGGTTGCATTGAAAGCCGCATGTTTTCTGCGGTTTCTCGTAGTTCGTGCAGAAAAATCACTACCAGGCATAAGGCACATTGCTGCCGGCCATCAAGCCGCAAAACTTTACGAGTTGATAGCTAAAATAAAGTGGAGCATACATTGCGGCGCTCTCTGCTGCCCTTGCCACTCCATGACATCATTTTATTTGCACTCAATCTCAGTACCCGCACTTGCCTCTTACTGTGTAAACTTCTCGACAAGTTGGTTAGAAATGCTTTTGATTTCGTGCCACCCTCTCTAGCACACATCCTCCCTCTCCAATGATGGCTTGCTTTCTTTCTTTCAAAGTAGTCAAATAAAGTGGCAAAGTCTGTTGGTAGTATAACCAAAAGGAAATGCTAACTGTGGTGAGCTACATTCTAAATACACTTGGATTTGACCTTATTTTTATAGAGCATTAATGATTATCTGGTGCAATTTTTATTCAATTGTACAAAAGCGTTGCTATGAAAATGTTACCACCCTGATGGTTGTTTATCTAATGCTGCAATTGTGTTTCCATTTATAAAGAGCGTCAAAGACCTTTTTGTTTAGTCAAATAGGTCGAAAAAGTGGTTAAAGTGGATTAAAAAGTTGTCAACCAAAAAATAGCATGATTTTTCGATTTTTCCATCTCAACTGTGAATGTCTATGCATAAAGGCAAGTTTGCCTGAGTACCTAAGTGAAAAACCCTAGCAACGATGCAGAACATGAGTAACTACATTTACACTACATTTTGGTTTTAAGTTAAGAGTATCTTCGTCTGTGCTACTAACTGCTCCATGGCACAGCAGATTTTGCTTTTCTTCATAATTTTGGTAAATTTTTAAGAAAACTTCAAATTGCATTAAAAGTTGGCATATGGAGGGTGTTTTTTTTAACAGCGTCCGTATTTCCGAAAGGAACATCTCTGAAACCAGTTTTTTTAATACATTTCATACATTTTCCTTCACAATCAGCTCTCTTGGTGTCAAACGTCTTTTTTTCCACTATTTTCCAGTGCTGCCAACTTGTCACAAACAATTTTTTATACAGTTAATTAGAGGTTGACGATTGTTACGAGCTTCATTTAATTGTTTTCAATTTTTTTTTGTGTATACCTTACTCCAATAAATTTTAATAAACCAAAATCAGAAAAAAATAACCTTTTTTGATGTTTTGGAATGAGCCCATTTTAAGAAGTCTTATTTAAAAAAAAAAACAAAAAAAACAGTGACCTCAATAAATTTTTTAAACACAAATATAAACAAATGAGACGACTGCTGAATTTTTCTGTATTTAATCGAATGTTTGGAATGTGGATAATGTTGTCAGCGGAATTTAACGAGAATGTGAATTTTGTGCTAGTAGATTTTTTTTCGTCTGGTATTCTATAGTAAACTGAATCAAAATTTAAAAAAAAAAAATTTTTTTACGAAGAACTTTGGACGGTTTTACGTTTTGTTTGTGA
Source organism: Chymomyza costata (assembly GCA_018150985.1). NCBI lineage: Eukaryota > Metazoa > Arthropoda > Insecta > Diptera > Drosophilidae > Chymomyza > Chymomyza costata. Next base: position 33,989 of record JAECWU010000098.1, on the reverse strand, counting down.
ACAGACTAAAGTTTTTATTTATACATTACTCCATTTTTATTAGAAACTTAACAGATTTTAGCGCTAGAGCTTAAGCACGCAATTCTGACTCATCTACTATCCATTTGCAAGCATATAGCACACATCCTTTTTATAGAGTCAAAAAACACTTCTTTCTGAGCGCATAAACTGCATGACAGTGCTAAAATGCCCTTTAGAAAGCTATAAAAAGAATAAAAGACATAGAAACGTGCGTATGACAGTTTCAAACACTTCTTAAGACTTTTAAGTTATGCCGCAGCGTGCGCTTTTTGTGTGAATGGCAAAACGGTAGAGAAGGCGGCAATTGCAAGGCGTTGTTGCAAGTGCCGGGGCGTGGCTGTTGCAAAAGTTTGAAGCAAGTTTTTTGTGGTAAAACTGTGTCTAAAAATTTGTTAAACTAAGAGCCAAGCTGCGCGCAACCGCTGCCGCTTGCAAGTATTCTACAAAATCTATGAGCAATTCAATTAAAGAGCAATTTGCAAGTAAGCGTCATAATTTTGCAAGTTTATGGCAAAACGAACCCCACTTGCTACATGCAACTTGCCACCAAAACAACAAGCACTAAGGGAGCGCAGCCAATTTGGTTGGACCCACTCAAGACCCACGCCCCTGCAATTTAATAAGACTCATCAGTGCAAACGGAAATCGCTTGAGGAAATTGTATGTTTTAAGCAAAAGCATACATAATAAACTCATATAAAAGATTGTTGCATGCTTTGGGGAGTGCTATGGCAGACTTACGGGAAATGAGTTAAAGAGAAAGCCAAGCAACCAAGGAGCAGCAGCAGCAGGAGGCTCAGTGTCTAAGAGACGCCGCACAAAGTTCTAGTCAACGCACATAAATACCTATATTTGCAATATGGAGAGTAGTGAGCAGTAAAGTACGAGAGTAGGAGAGATAGGAGAGAGAGAAGTAAAGAAAAAATCAAAGACTGTATAGCCCTAGGCAAGCAGTAACAGCGACAGCTACAACGACAACGGGACTACGAATGTTATTAAAAAAAAAAAGCAATGCAAAACCAAAGCAAAACTGTGTAAAAATAGCAGCGACAGCAGGCCGCCGGCAGAGAGCCGTATCCTGGCAGAGCCCACTCCGTAGCAGAGTCATAAAATTTATTAAATGCCTAAAAGTATGACAGCCATAGACAATTTATGGGCGGAGAACCTGAAAAAATAACGAATATCCAAATGTGGCGGAATTGATGGCAAGGCACATAACGAAGCTGTTGATTCACTCACTGGAAATTAGAGAAGAGTTTGGAATAGAGCTTCATGGAACGGCTCTTTACAGTAAACCTATTAAATATTTCTCATATTTTAGTTTCATAAGCTACAAATATAAAGGGAAAAATTTGTTCTTTTATTCTTATTATTAAAGGTTTTTGACTTAAAAAGAAAACAACATCTGGCTTTAAAAGTAAAAGTTCATGTTTTGCTCACTTTTCTCTCTTTCTAAGAATATTTCTTTATTTTCAATATGTGTGATATATATATTTATGAACAGTGTTTTGGGTTGTGCTCTTTATCGGGTTAGATGCAAAAGTCAAGAATACCTGAGTAACGAAGGGAACAGCCTTAAAAATGATATAAATGACAGACTAACAATATGAGCAACCACAATCAGCTGTTCACAAGTGTCATATGCCGTGATTTGTTTTTGTTAAAGAAAAGTTCATAAAAAGATAAAGTTTTAGATATTTATCAGCTGATCTTCCACTGAACAAAAAAATAGAACATTTATTATTTTAAAGAAAAACAGCTTTTAACTATTTTTGGCGGTTAAGTACCAACAGCTTAATAAAACTAAAAACAGTTTTAAAAGTGTTTACACTGGTATCGTAGCCTTTTTCAACACTGTTTTGGGTAAGAATATCATGCTATTTGTAGTCAAGGGTCTGGATTGGGCGTAAATACCTAATTAGTCTTATTGTAAGTTGCTATTGAACACATTGCCCTTTTACTATTATGTATTATGCACGACAAAGTGAACAATCATAATCAAAAGCCACTTTTATTTTTGTAACGTCAAGCCAAATGCTTATTTTTTTGCTTGTATCTTTAAATCTTTATTTAACTGGTGTATGTATATAATATATAGGTTCCCGATATTCCAAAGAGGAACATAGGACCTAACTTGTAAATATGTATTTACATTAGGGTGGATCAACTTTTTTCGGTATAAAGGCTCTCAGCGATTTTGTTTCTTTGGTTTATTCTAATCAAATTTTGTCCAAGAAAATTAAATTCGAGTCGCTTTTTCAAAATAAGGTTTTATCAAAATATACAAAAATCGACTTCGAAAGGAAGGCCTTGAAAATTGACAATATGTTACGAATTTTGTTACAGTGCTTGAGAACAATGAAAAAGTGAAATATTCGTCGATTTTCGCAACATTTTGTATATATTCAAAAAAAAAAAAAAACACAAAACCGCCCTCTGGCGTCGCTTATAATTAAAAATAGACGTCAAAAATGAATTGCTCGACCCTAAAAACCCCCAAATACACATTTGGCTAGAGGAAAAATAAGGTTTTTGGCCTTGTAAATGGAAAGTCTACGTCGATTTTTGAATATTTTGATAAAAACCTATTTTGAAAAAGTGGGCGACTCGAAATTCATTTTAGACGCATAGTTTCTTGAGCAAAGTTGCTTAAAATGATCCAAAGAAACAAAATCGCTATGAGCCCCAGAACGATTTTCAGCCCCATACAAATACATCCGCCCTAATGTACATAAACAAATAACTTTTCAAGATTAACGTAACGTAACTCCAAAATGGAATTGCCCATATCCTTTTACCTAATTACTATTTTTGGAATTATGCGCAGTCAAATTACAATTGATGGGACTGAAGACAATATTTATTATAATGAAACAAAATTCTATTTTTTGCTTTAAGGCCTATACGCAGTTCGAAAAATTTCGCGCGGAATGGGATATCCCAAATGCGATTTTTTTTTTATGAAGTTTTGTCATTCCGCGCCAAATTTTTCGAACTGCGTATACCCCTCTACCTAAAAAAACCGATAATAAAAAAATATTTTGACTTTTAAAACATTTTTATGCCAATAAATTAATAATAATGTGAAAGATTTTATGACTATCAAGCATATTTTAAATTTAATTTAAAGTAAGAAAAGGTATCTTAAATATTGCGATTGCCTAGACAGCTCACTTTATCCAAGCAAACTAAGCACGTTCTACTCGCAAAATATAAACATACACATATATAAGTTAGGCACCACAAAGCTATGGCAATTCCCCAAACCATTCTAAAAAATTCCCATGTTTCTTGGAGCACGTCGCAACATCTGTTACAAGCTGTCCAAGCAAATGCACATAGCCCATCTTGCTCTGATCTTTATTTAAAAACAACATTTGCTTTTCATCTAATGAAAGTCCTCCGCCTACTTAAGCAAAACTGTCCACCGAATAACGACAAAAAAAAAACCTTTGCATATTTATAGGCGCTGCGCATAACATTAACACTAATTTAAAGTTGTGTCGTTCAGTTATTTAACGTATGCAAAGCAATTTTCAAGATACTCTCGCCACATTTTTTTAACGTTGACCAGTGACGGATGTTGGATATAGTTTAGGAGGGGTACAAATTTCAACAGCCAACGAATTTAATGTACGATTGCAATTGTGGATTATGGCTCGATATGCACTAAAAGGACGACCTTCGCATGTCCTCATTAGGGCCTTTCTCTCTTGTTACTTTTATTACCTAGATCGAAATCTTGTTGAATTTAAAATTCACGTATACTTCAAGTGTTTGGTTTTTTCAATATCACGGATTTAAGGTTTACAAATTTTAAGCAAAGATGGCAACGCCTCTGCAACAAAACTGGCAACGCGATAAACAATGTAAATATAAGATGGTGCCAACTAAAAAAATGACCAGACCTTTGAATTTATAGAGAACATTGGTTTGTTCATATTGTAAAAATTGTGTCAAATAAAGAGTCAAATATTTTTCGTTTATAACACATAGTTTTTTCCAAACATTTTTCTTTAAAATACAAATTTTTATGTTTTTGCACCTGCAGGATGGCAATGCTGCCATCGCAATTACATGGATAAGAAACAAAACTAACAAAATTTTGGAAGTAAAAAATTAGCTCCTAACTAAAAGTTTTTAAAAATTATCTGAGAATATATAGTAGATTATTAAATGCACTTTCCAACGATAATATTTTTAATAACACTTGAAAATATGTCTAAGGGCATGGACAAAAGTGTAAGAACCCACAGAAAAGACACCTCTTCACCTAAAAAATTTAACAAAACATTTTGTAAGAGCTTCATTAACTCTGAAGAGCAGAAACAAAATATAAAAATAGAATAAAACTGCTCCGACTTATATAATCGTTGGCTTAATTTATTGGCACGTTCAGCATTTTTAAGAAACTTAGGAAGCCCCTCTTTATGCGCCCCTGTTCTTGGTCGCCTTGCCGCGCATTCTTACTCTAGCCATATGGTCACGCCTTAAAGTCATAATTCTTAGAGCTGACTTAGACGTTGACTCACGGACTGTTAAATTTAATGCGCAAGACATTTGTAAGGATTTGTTTTTGCTCGCAAGCAGGTGTCAAGAGCAGGTAAAAAGAGTGAGAAAATAGCTTGGAATGCCAACTGTAAGCCACAGCTGTTTAAGCTTTACTAAACCCATTAACATAAATAGCTCAAGCTTAAGAAAAACAGCACCAACAACAACAACAATAAAAACAAAAGCAATTCACATTGAACTTTTTAATTACAAAGCGGCCGGAAGCAGTCACATGGCTTTCATCTATTTATCCGTCTGTCTTTTAAACTTATTACACATCCGTAATCCATTTTAATGCGCTAAAAAATGGCGCATAATCAATTCTGCTTTGCTCATGCCTAAAAGCAGACTATAACTTTGAGAGGTTTTCATTTTCGTACTTTCTTTCTTGCGTCTTTGGAGTATCTCTCTCGTTTTCTTTACGCCTCAATAAGGGCAACAATACAATTTTCTTGTTGTATGTTTTCACCGTGTAGCATTTTCTTGCACAATTTTCCACTACATCGGATTAAAATGTGATATGTTTGGGCTTGTTTACACACACTAGAGCGAGAGGCAGTTAGCGCGCCAAAGTGAAACAGAGACAGTTACCCAAAAGCATGTGTTTGTTTACCAAGTTGGCAGCTTTGTTTGTTTCGTTTTGGAGTGAGTCTTAATTTCCGCTTTGTAAGCATCTTTTTTTTCACAGCTTTCTTTTTGGTTGATGGGCGTGTTGGATTTGGGACAGGTTTTAGCGGCGCTGCGAAGTGGGGAGTGGGAACAGCAGACATTGCAGACAATGTTTGTTTACTTTGGATTTGTTTGTCCTTTTTTCTATCTATGTTTATTTGGCGCTTTTTGCTTGAGTACTTCCGGATATGCCGGAAGTGTACGCATATACGCTCATCCATACAAACACATATACTCTCTCGAGCACGCAAACGCACACACACACACACACACATCACACAAGCACGCATTTGGCATGTCAAGAATTGAGCTTTAATTGTTACGAGTGGAAAATTGAATTGCAAGCAGCAAAAAGTTTTTCATAGCATACTTTTGGGGTGTTTGCAATGCATATCGATGAAAATTCTTTGCTCAGACGAGTTTATTTGTCATAGGGGATATAAAGGGTGATTTATTTAGACTTTTTTTTTGATTGAAAATATAAAAAAGTAAGTGATTATAAATGAGTCACTTTGTGCATGGAGCAATCTGTTTCTGGATTTATCATCTACCTATTTGTAGAATTTGGATTAGTGGAGGGATCCGAATTTGTATAGTAGTTTTGTTAAAAATTTTTGTTTGTGTTCAACGAATACATTTTTTATTATTACTTATTATGTATTCTTATTTGTGCAAAATTTTCAAATATGCGTTTATTTTTAATTGTTACTTAGATTTCTCATTTTGAGAGCGCCACTTAGTAGCTTTTATGTTAAAATATTTTAAATTGATAAGCATTTTAAAATTTTTAACTTTTTTAGGCTAATTATACTTTCATATATTTTTTTAACAGAATGGAATTTTGGGTAACTTTGGTGAATTGACTATGTCGAAAAAAAACATTTCATAAATGGTATAAAAACTTCAACTTGGGCAGACCACGTTTTAATGACTAGGTATAGCCCTGATAAACAAACTGTCTAGAAAATCAAGAAGTAAGTGCACGATAATCTTTGATTAAAAATTAGAGATCTGGTCGATATGAATTGAATTCAAACTACTTTTAAGTTAATTTGAAAATCAGAAGGCTCAAATCCCATTTGGTACTAAAAACCATTGTTCATTGATTCTGCGTGAATTTGTATTATTCAGCAACCGCTTTTTTCACATGGGTCTTCTAGCTATCTCCAAAATATTTTTTTGTGATAGTTAAAAAAAAAAAGCAACCAAATCAGAAAACGAAAAAAAATGACAAAGTTACGTTTATAAGTGTTACGCAGGAACAGTGTTGCCCAATTAGTTTGGTGGGAAAATACTAGCAGCTGCTCTAATATGATCGTCATAACGAAAACTATTGTGCAGAAACCTAGTTTGGACGCAAAATATAAGGCTGGTTGAAAATATAGTTAATTATAATCAATCAGTATTAACTTGCCAGCCATAATATTATCATGTTTTGTGACTTTAACCAGAAATACCCCAAAAAATTTTGAAAAAAAACAGTAACGCGTTAAAAAATACAATGACAAAAAATTACTGCAAACGGTTCGCTCTGGAAACAAAATTAGTTGCAATTTTTGTTCGGATGCGTTTTTCTTGGCTGCGTATACGCCTTAAACAGAAAACACTCTTTTTTAAAATATTCGTTTAAATCAAGTTCTCCTTTATTCTTGTAACAGACCGTTTAGTTTTTTTTTTCAACGTTTTCAGCAATGAGATGAATTTCGATAAATTTTGAAAAAATTTGACTTCTGTTTCTGGGAAAAAAATAAAGCAAATAACTAACTAACTACCTAAAATAAACGGATCTTTTTTTTTTTTTTTTTTTTTTTTTTTTTTTTAAAAATAAAAAAAAAAAAAAATAAAAAAAAAAAAAATTTTTTTTTTTATTGTAGTATAGGGGGGGGGGGGGGGGGGTTTTAAAAAAATTTTTAAAAAAAAAAAAAAGGGGAAGGAAGGTTTTGGAAATTTATTAAAAAATAAAATCATCTTAAAACATTTCACTAAAGAATCTTTCAACTGCAGTGCTGGTAAACTATTTAAATTTTATGAAACAAATTTTAGAAAAGCACTGTTCAGCATTAAACGTTGTATCTACAATAAAATATTGATATCAGCCTCTTCAAAATAACTTAGATTGGTTGTCAAGACTGTTTTAATTTCCTTCTCCAAAATCGTTGCCTAGATACGTAGTGATTAATGAAACTGAGTTATAGCACTTCATTTTCATTGAAAACCCGTAGCGAAGAGGTATAAAGCTGTGCAAGACTCTAGTAAGTACTCCACTTTATATGCAACTCATACATATGATACTTGATAGATTTTGGTAGTTTCCTTTAAAAAATAAAGAGCTCTGAGCTTTGAAAATACCTCACATTACAATTGATTTGGCATGCTATGATTTGTACTTGAAGTGTTACGAGCATATTGAAAAGCACTTCCTTTTCTCATTTGCCCCTGCTTCTTGCCACAAAAACATGCACACACACACACACATACTGAAAAGAACTACATGCAGACAACTTTAAGCAGCTTAGGCAGCACGTACGTCAAAAGTTTAGCCCCAACCCGCTCTCTCTCGCCCTCTCTGTATGAAAATTAGGCAACCTTTCGTTGAAAGCACGTATTGTTTATGTGCACCTCTTTCGCAACATTTACCGCATAATAAGCACGGCAAACAGCAACAGCAATGGCGTCTTATGCGCCTTCAAGCATGCCATATGAAATTGTTGTGGGCGTGTACACATGTGCGCGAGAGTCTGTGTGCACAGTCAGACCAAAAATTATTTGGACACTCTTCGCAGCATACTTAAACGGCTGACATATGAGAACTTTTTTATTTTTCGCACATTTTTTTTGTGCAAAGCGAAAGAACAGTTTATTCGTGGCTAAATAAGCAAAAAAAAAAAAAGAAATTGTTTTTTTTTGCACTCAAAAAGTGTGAAGCGACATCCAGAAGGAGACCAACTACAGACAGCTTCTGGTTATTATATCCTATTTGTCAATGCATTGGAAATATCCGATTTTTGTTGTTTGTTAATTAAAATTTTTGGAGCTATCTTCTGATGGCATTTTTATATTTATGTCAATTTCGCAGTGAATGTTAGAATGTCCCTAAATGAAAAGCTAAATCTTTACTTTACGTCCCTAAATATGCGAATGACAATACTAAAATTACATTTGAAAAACATGAGCTTTCGCAAAATTGGGAAAAATAATTGGTAGGCCGTCTTCTAGTGCTAAAAGCTCGCAGTAAAAATGCTGGGAACCAAAATCTTTAAACAGAGTACTGTCGCTGATCGTAAGCTATTTATTCTTGTCTTTAAAAAGAAAAAGACGTTAGGGTTTGTCAAACTTCTTTTATATAAGCTTAAGATACCTATTTTGAAACTATAGCCCTTACTGAAGCCTTGAAAGAAAAATTATATAGCTGCAGATGGACGAATGACTGCAAAAGAATTTTAGGACAAGTGCCATAAGCCTTAAATACCATGGAGCATAGGAAGCAAAAATTTTCACCAATGAAATAACTAAGTGAGAAAGAATGTACACTAGGGTGGCCATTTTTGCAACATCTTACGATTTTGATAACGCCACCCCTAAAAAGTTTTCTTTTTATCTGTATGTAGCGCCTTTAAAATTTAAAGGCGATCCGAATGTATTTGATGGTCCCTAAAATAGGCAAAGGTCATAAAAAATGTTCATAAGAAGGTAAAAAGGAAACTTTTTAGGAGGTGGCGTTATTGATATCGACGGTTTAAAAATGCTCCATACCACGGCCCCCTAATGTACAACTATGACATAAAAGACAAGAGTTATCATTTTACGTTCTAATATTTTCATTTCCGGTTCGAGCAAGAATACGATTTATATTTAGTTTAATTTCTCTTTTGTCAAGTAATGGTTTAATGGTTTTATATTAGGATCTAAATTTTTTTGTTTAATTCTAATTCAATTAAAAGATAAATCGGCAAGTTGATAGCTAAAGGGTGGTCGCATAATTTTTGTTCCGACTGTTTACATATTGCGCATGTAAATGTTAGGCGACAAATAGAACGAGCGACACAGCTTCATTATGGCACATCATCTAATCTAATTTAAGATACAATAGCTAAAGATAGCCTACTTTTAGGCACACCAAGATTTGCGAGCTGATTTTTATTACACAGTGAAAGCACCATAATCGACTGGCAGCACGCACACCCAGCCAGCAAATTGCCTGTCGAAGGCCTAAAAGCAGACTATATACATTGCTTATATACTAAATAAACTGCTGCTACAACGATAACGTTGAGACTTCCTGTTTGTAGTCGTTGCTAAGCCAAAAAGACGACATTATTTTTTATTATCTATTATTTTATTTTGTTTTAGGGCGGCCAAAGCGCCTAAATGCTGTCACTGCATTAGCTCAAAAATCCACACATATGGCCTTAGCCTGATAGAGAATGGCAAAAAATGTCGCGACAGCACGGAAATGCCAGCCACAAACGTAAACATTAAAACAGGAAACGGAAGTGGTGCCAAACAAACACACACACACACATATACACATAGAAACAAACAGTAGCAGTCCTGGTAATGTCTATGGTGGTTATGATTATTTCGTTATGCGCGCTATGTAAGTGTTCGAACGAGGGCAGTTTAATGAGTCGGTGACTTGTTGAATTTTAGATTCAAAACTGCGAAAGCATCACAAAATAAACTTTCGTGAAAAAAAGAAAACTTGGGAAACTCTGTACCATCAATTTCAATTGTTAAATAGTAGCTTTCTTAAATACGTAAAGTCTGAATGAGCTCGCCTAAATGAATTGCTCTTGGAAAATCGTCGAAGAAATCCATGGATAGATGATCGAATAATTAATGTAGCCATCTTAACTAAGTGCTTATGCCACATTTTACGTTAATATATATTGTATTTATGTGATGGATGGCGCTATTGATCACACTCGACCATAAATGCAACCGTGTGACCACTTCTTTAAATGTGAGCGAAGCATGAATCCATCACAAGGCCCATGAGACCAAGAGTCTGTGGACTTTATCCAAAGAAGTTTAAGATTTATGTCCATTACCTTAAAATTCGTAAAGTCATCATCGATGACTATTAAAGTTTTAAGATAGAGACTTCATTGGCTTAAAGCAAAAACGATCACATTTAGCGAAGGATAGCGAAGGATCCTAAATGATAATACCCATAGATTGGACTATACCATCCTGCATGTTCTTTAGACGTTTGTTTGTAAATTGTGAAACATCAGAAAATCTACTAATTGCCAAAGGAGACTATTTGAAGAAGCAGAGTTTTGGATCGAGTGAACAGTTCAACAAACGCCGATATTGGGAACCTTCACAAAACCTTTATTGAAGAAAATAACAAAACAAGCGAGACTATGCTGAGAAACGAAGGTTTGGGTCGTGTAAAGAGAATATTTTTGATTTTGAGAGATAAACAAATTTTAAAAATGTTGGACTAATCATATCAAACTAAAAGGATCTTGAGAAACAACAATTTATTCGCAAAAGAATTATCTTTTATTTAAAACGTCATCTTTGTATATTTTTCCCATTAAACTGCCCTCGTATGAATGAACGAGTTTGTGTGTTGAGTATGTGTTTTGCTATTTATTATTTGTTTTTACCCGTCTTTAGCAGCCTTTTTATGCTCTGCACACTTTTAGCACGTTATTTGCTTACGTGTTTGCATACTTTTAGGCGGCTCTTAGCTTGGCTTTACTTGGCTAGAACCGGCTCTAAACAAAGGCTAACGGCTAACGGCTAATTTTTATTATGCATAAAGTGTTACTTTTTTTAGGGATTTTATAGTTTTCTTTTTGGTTTTTTTTTGAACCGCAGTTTCCTAGCTATTTTCACAAGGACTACACGATTTTGATATTATTTGAAATTTTTGCATTTTAAATCCGTTGCTCAATTTACACTTCACATTTTGAATATTCTTTTATTTGATTATTTCCATGCATATTTAAAATAGCCTGCAAAACATTCTTTATGTTAATCCACAGTTGCTAAAGAATGTTTCCGGCCGTGAGAGCACAAAAAATACGCGCGTACGCAAATTACAGCACATATGAGCTACGAGTTACGTTCCATGACACAAAGCTCCTTGCTGACAACCGCGCGCCACTAAAGCCAAACAAGCACTGACAGGATAAGCAGTCAACACAACGCCAACAGTCAACAAGCAGGCCAGACAATATGTGGGAAATTTCCAGCGAAGGATATTTTGGGCACTGGAAGGCAGGCAGGCAGCATGCAAGGATATGCAATTGACCTTAGCCTTCGATGGTTTGCCGGCTTAGTTCAATGCACCAAAGATATGAGGGTTGGAAGTTACCCCTTACCAGTAGGCCTGGGGTAATTTCCCTTATGGCTTGGAATATTGTGAGCAGCAAGTTTAACAGGTTGATATGTGACGTCATTAATTCGAAGGGGTAGCACTCTTTTGGCACTTAAGGGAAATTCATAAATTGAACTGTTCTTTTGGCTTGAGTTGATGTTTTATTTAAGGATTATGGTATTTAAACAAGTTCTGATTTATTTCGTATGGCAATTTGACAAATAGCTTTTGAAAGCTGCTAGAAAGTATAACGAGTACTCTAATTCGACCACGTTATTTCTTTCATGTGCCTTAAAGTTTTAAGTTTTTAGGCAACTGTAGAAAACTACACATTTGAAGTAGTACAGGAATTTTCCCAGCAAGGAGCCAATATTAACAATAACTATTAGATCAACGTAGAATCACGCTGGCCAACAGGTGCTACTTTTGAATTAAAAGTCAAGCCCTCTATGAAGACGAAGAAACCCTATAAAATGAATTTTACCCGTCCTTATGTATGGCGAGAAACATTTACGATGACGTAAGTGATGACGAGCTTTAGGTCCCTTTCGGGAAAAAATTTTACGTAATAACATTGGTCTCTTGCGTTGACCTTCTTTACGTTGGAACTATGAGCTGTGTGAGGTCTACCGAGTCATAGATATAGTTAGGCGTATTAAATTGCAGCCGCTGCATTGGCTAGATCATTTCGCGAGAATGGATGACGAAGAAAGCCTTCGAAACGATGCGCACTGTTTTTAAGCGCGGAAGAGGGAGACCCCCAATGAGATGGAAAGATCAGTTATCTCGTGGCCTGGCTAGGCTTGATGTTTCCATCTGGCGCCAGCAACGCGCCACGCAGAAACAACTGGCGAAGGCTTGTGGATGCGGCCAAGACTGACCGAATAATAATAAATTATATTTTAGTTTATTGTATTAAATTAATTAAACACTTTTCGGCAGACGTTCCGCAAAATTTGTATAGGCTACAACGTAAGGTTAGCTGTACCTATATTAAGTTTGTACTATGCAACATAGAAAATGGCATGCCAGAGATCCCTGCAAAGAAATTGATGTATCCGTCTGTCCAAATGAAGCCCTACATCTTGAAGATTATAATAGCTTAACCAAACTTTAGTTTTGGAATCTCTTAATATGTAGGTAGACCATATTTATTTTTATACCCTGTATAACTAGATTTGTCAATGTATGTAACGGACAGAAGGAGGCGTGCAGACCCCAAGTTCTTTATACCGAAATGCTTATCATAACCTCGGGTAGCGATTGAACCATGTCCGGCCGTCCGTCCGTCTGTAAGAACTTCGGAGACTATAAGAGCACGAGACACCAAACTTTACCACCTGATACGCATATTTCCTCAGAAGATGAAGCTTGTTGATTTATGTAAATATCTTCTCCTGTTCCCCCTTTTAGAATTTCGCTGTTTTTGACTACAACTTAAAAGAGCGATGCATCGTGGTTACGCGCATCTGTATGTCAAAAATGAACAAAATCGGACAAATACAACAAAAGTTATTGTCAAAAATTTACTAATTTCACCACGCCTTGCTTGTGTATTACACAATCGGGCACCGCCTTGATCACATTTTTTTCTTTTGTAGCGCACCATTCCATTTCCAAGTAATTTAAAAACACTATGTTTACTACCATGGGTATGGGTAAAATACGTGAAATTAAAAAATCTTTCGATAGAACCCATTATAATCATTGTAATCGAACCATATATGTCAGTGACAATCGCATTATAGAACTTCAGTGGTCGTAGCTCACGGGGTTAGTGAGTTAATAGTGTTGACCTCAAAACCTAAAGTCTCACTCAGACTCATCGTACAGATATCATCATGCTCAGCCAATTACAACCGGGTGTGGGTCAGGGCTTCCGTCACAGTCATTTTCCATAGCTCACGGTTGTTTGCCATTGCTTCGTAGTTTCGGACGTTCATCGCTCTCAGGTCCGTCAATGGTTCCTTGGCCTTTCTCTTGCCCCTTGTCCATCTTGTCTACCTTTTAATACCTTTTTTAAGGTACTATCGTTCGGCTTGCGAATAACGTGGCCAAGCCATCTTATGTGTAGCGCCTTTATAAATCTCGTTTTTACAAAGTTCTTCCAGCTCCGAATTATAGCGGGTTCTGTACGTACCGTCCTCAAGCCCATTGATTTTCTTCAGTGTTTATAACAGAGGATACGAATGGAACCTTTTATATTACAGGAACATAAGCATAAAACAATTATTTTTAACATGGTCTCTAATTTAATTATAAAACGACATCGAGTAATTTCTTACGAAATATGGCTTTTCAAAGAAAAGTTTATCTAAATGTCTATTTATCGATAACTCGTAACGTAATCGGAATTTTGCAAACAACTTTTAATTGAATTTAATTTAGTTAGTGCATCTATAATATATAGAAAAAATTATGAAAATCAAAGAGATCGAGTTAAAAATTATTATTTTATCGCTTTGAAGTAGCATCGATCTTCTCGTTAAATAGAAAAGGTTAAAGGAGCATCAACAAAGGATACAACAATCTGGGAATCAGTTTGAATGGACAGGTTAAAGCTGTCTGAATCTCGGGTTCCTGTCAAAGTTTTACAAATTTTTACCAACTGGCAGCTCCTTTATAAAATAAGCTACCTCATACCATAAATATTCATAAAAGATATAAAAGTGTGCCAAAAATAAGTTCATTAAAAATATTTGAAACAAAACCCATTAAGTTCAAAAAAAATTTTTATATGAGATAAATAAATAAAAAATTAAGAATATAAAAATATTATTCTTAAACAAATTATTCCTTCCTCGTTGTCTTTAAAATGATTTGCAATTGGATTTTACTCAGTTTCTACGCGAACCCCACGTCATCAGCTATTTGCCGAGCAATCTTTATTGCAGCCTTCCAGCTAAAGGAGGAATAAGTTTCTGAGTTTACTTTATATTCGTTTTGGCTTTTATTACAAAATGTGCCATATATACATCATGTTTTTCATTGATAGCCCAAGAGTGCTCCCCGCTGTGACAATAAAACAATAGCATAGCAATTTACATACGAGGTCTCCAACATACACAGATACTCGTACCTACAACAAAATAAAATGTAAATAGCACAAAAATTGCTAAAGCCATCTGGGGAATTTCGGCAATAACTATAAAATGTCCAATGTGGACGTGGACGCGGACGCAGGCGTCGCGTGTATGCAGTCAACCAAGGCAGTCTCGTCCAGGCAAAAAAGGGTTGTCCTGGTTGTCCTCTTTGTCCTGGTCGTCGCAGTCATTGGGTAAAGGATTAAAAAACGGCGACACTGAATATTATCTCAATAGAACAATCTCAGTCGCGCATAGTCAACGCAAAAAAACGAAAATTAAGGCACATAGATACTCACACACACACTTTGTGTTAAAGACCGTCCCTAGGTATCTACCTAGTGAATGCATGTTGGTAAAAACAAAGTGAAAATTTATGCAAAACAAAGATAGAAATGCGCCAGAAAAAATTAGAAAAACTCACACAATGGATTTAAGGCAAGGGAACATGGGGAGCACAAGGAAAATGGACGAGATTTGCAAGAGAAGTCAGACAGCTGAGTCACTTTTACATATAAAATTGTTTATAAAATCTTTGAGTTACGTATTTTTTACAGCTTTTGCAATTAAGACAATGGAAAAATATAAAGTTTTTGCTGAAAAGTTACTGGAGCACCAAGGGCATTGAGAAAGTTACAAATTATGTGATTATAAAATGTATGTATTGCTTAACTTTATATTATAAAGAAAAAAGGAATTGCTTTATATAGTGTGCATTTTTGACGGAAACCAATTAATTTTTTTTTTTTTTTAAAGATGTTTATTTATTTCATAAAATATTATTTAAATTACTTTTATAAATGCATAAGACTTGAAAAAAATTTTATCATTTAAAACTGAATTTAGATTTTTATTTAATTTGGCATACGTCAAATTAACATTTTAAAATTAAAAAATATATATATTTTAATAATTTTTGGTATTAAAGCGCAAAAGATTTGGAGTGGATAAAAACGATTCGAAAATATGCGGTATAGTATTTTTGCAAGATACCGAAGCTCCCGCAGCTCTATTAGTATTATTATTACAAAACACTCGAGGTACCACATTTTTATATGAAACTCTCTTTTAAACATAGAATTTCAGTTTATTAATAATCAGGTTGGTATAGCTGGTAATATACTCATTCAGATTACTAAAAAAGTATCTTAATCTTATCTTATCAGCTCAATTTGGGCGACCTTCTGAAGCGGCTATTCGGAAAGTTGTGACTGAATTTCGCACCAAATTTACATTATTGGACATTAAACCACCAAGACGCATACGTAGAGTTCGGACAGGGGAAAATATCGCAGATGTATCCGCCAGTGTTGTTGATGACAAATTATTGATTCGGCGCCGTTCGCAGCAATTGGGCCTCTTACTCCACAAGGTGGAAAATTTTGCGGAAGATTTGGGTGTAAAACCTTTTCAAATACAGCTGGTGCGAGAATTGAAGCCACAAGACGTACCACAACGGCTAACTTTTAATGAATGGGCGCTGGCAAAGTTGGGTGAAGACCCACTTTTTTATCGGAAAATTTCGTTCAGCGACGAAGCTCATTTCTGGTTGAATGGATACGTGAACAAGCAAAATTGCCGTGTTTAGTGTGTAGAGCAGCCAGAAGCATTGCAAGAACTGCCAATGCATCCCCAAAAAGTCACTGTTTGATGTGGATTATGGGCCGGTGGCATCATTGGACCGTACTTTTTCAAAGACGACGAAGGCAGGAACATTACTGTGAATGGCGAGCACTACCGTCCGATGATGACAAACTTTTGTTTGCCCAAAATGGAAGAGCTGGACTTGCCTGACATGTGGTTTCAACAAGACGGTGCCAAATGCCACACAGTACGCGAAACAACGGCCCAATTGAGGGGTGAGTTTGGTGAACACTTTATTTCACGATTGGGGCCGGTCAACTGGCCGCCTAGATCGTGCGATTTAACGCCTTTAGACTATTTTTTGTGAGGGCTATGTTAAGGCTCATGTCTATAGCAACAAGCCCGCAACGGTTGAAGCACTGGAAGCCAATATTGAAGAATTTATTCATAAGATACCAGCCGATATGTTGGAGAGAGTATGCCAAAATTGGACCCAGCATATGAACCATTTGAGGCGCATGATTTTACATGAAATCATCTTTAAACATTAAATTATATAGATCGCTCTAACGACTCAAATAAAGATTTCATACTTTTTTCTGCATTTTATGTTTTTTTTAAATAAAATCCGAAAGCTCTTAAAAAATTACCCTTTATTTTCACACAAACTTATGTATAAGTGGAAATAATATTCAATTTTATTTTGTACAAATTGGAGGCGAAAAGTTTAAAAATATGCTATAAAAAAGTACACAATCCAATAGTGCCTTGCCTAAATAACTCTTGAAAACAATATATGTAGTAGAAAAAGTCTCTAATTTTAAAATACTAAAATTGTTTTACTTTACGCTCGTAATAATTCACTGAGCAGCATATATTTTAAAACAACTTCCCAAAATAATTAAGTCTCTCAAAGTTGTGACTCAAAATGCAAAACAGCCCAAAACAAAATCTTGTGAGAATTCTGTGTCAACTCAGATAAAGGCTTTTTGACAAAAAAATAAGGGTAACAATCAAAAAAAATATGCCTTTAAATATCAAAGAACTTTTTTCAAATTCCCTTGAATGCGATGGTCATTTTGGTTGGCAAATTGGCATAAATTTATTCCTTTTGAAAAGGCAATTGTCTATTGGTAAAATGGAAAAGTCCTCGTACATTCCTTTTTACTTTCAAAAAAACCCTTGCTGTCAGTGCCGGTACTTTTCCAGTTTTGCAACCACTTTTATAATCCTTATTTCCCTAAAAGTGTTCCCAATTAAATTTCGGACTGTTTGAAATAAATTCCTTTCGTCAGCATAAACTTGCACCCTAACTGGTCTCACTTTTATACCAATTTAGTTGGTTCTATTTGTTGAAATATCCCAACTGGCTAGAAGTTAAGCCAAGGCACACACCATATTTAAAAGCAGCGTTGCATAGAAATGAAACTGGGCTAACTTTTATTATGTTTACACACCCTTGCTGCAATAGGAGCACTGTTGGCACTCGAAAATATAAAAAAATATAAAATACGCTGCTACAGATAAGGGATTTTTGCGAAACTTTGCTGGTTTTTTTTTATACAAATTATTCATAATAAAACTGATAAATCAGTTAAAATACAAAATATAAATAAAACAATCAAAACTTATTAACATTGAATTGCAAACCCCAGCTAAGAAACTAATTTCCTTTGCCTAAAATAAAAAAAAGGCATATTACTGACATCTCCTGTACATGCACAATAGGGATATTTCAAAGGACTTAAGAATTAGTTTGGTGGCTGACTTTGGGAACTAGAAAAATAATATACAACATACATACATATATATATGTACATAGATATATTGAAATAGTGTCATCCAGAGAGCCTAACGAATTTTGTATGTGCTTCGAACCGGGGCACTTTGTTGCAAGAGAAATTAAAACGAATTGGAAAAACAATTTTAAGTTAGATTTATTGAAAAAACTTTTTAGTTTTTATTCAACCAAAAATAACATGCACCGAAAAAAACGAATTTTTGCTATATCACAAACAAGGTGATGCCTTAAATAAAAAATGCTTCACGTCTTGCTTGACAGTCATGGTTAATTTCAATCAAAAGGTGTAGAGCTGTGCTAAAAAAGATTAAGAGATATCGACAGCAAAAAATACGTAAAAACGCACAAAATTTAATCGTTTTTCATTTCCCAGAGCCAGGATGGGTAGGATTTTTGACGATTTTTTTTGCATCAAAAGTACCATAAAAAAAAAAAGGAAATTGGCTCAAAATACTAAAATTTCATAGAACCTTGATAACAACAGAACCAGAACCTAAGTTGCTTACAAACATTTTTTAATTTAGAATTAACTTCTACTTTATAATTATATAAATAAATAGATAATAAAACTAGAAATCAATGCTCATGAAAAAGAAGAAGGTGTTACACCTACTTAATCGATCAAAGAGCCTAATTTAGGTGTAACCAAATAGACAAAAAATATAAATATGTACAAACAAGGATATGAAAAAAATTGGGATTAGATGGCAAGGTACTTTTAGGTCTTAACTAACTTCCTCAGTGTAATTAGAGACACAATATCTTCACTGCCAAAGTAAAAATTAAACTATTCTATGTGGAAAGATTTCTATCTTCCCAAGCACATTTTGCCAATGTAGCTAAAAGAACTAAATTACTTTGAAAAACGGCAGGAAAGAAATATATAAGATCGGACTACAATATTTTTAACTTTGCACTGCAAATTAGGATTAAATAGCATCAGATTGTCCGTTGCACAGTATTATGCCAGTTTAGCGTAGACAGCAACCGCTCTGCATGCTAACTGTTATACCATTTAGTCAAGACACAAACACTCCATAAAACTTGGCTAAATTTTAACAGCAACTTTTCAAAGATGCATTAACATTGCAAAAACTTTGTTTGTGAAAAGACAATTGTTTTTTGGTAATGTTTCCCATTTACCAAATGCCAACCAAATAAGCCCTATACAAGGTCATTACTTTTTCTATTACCGTGCTTAATCCTGGACAGACTCTAAGCGGCTTCAGCTGACAAATAACTGTCGCCAGCTTGTCAATTTACCACGCCAACAATTTCTCAAGGAATGGGGCGCCAAGTGTCACAAACAAATTCGCAGCTGTCAATAAAAATTGTGTTGTGATTTGCCAAAAACTTTAGGCCATAGTGAGGGCAATCAATATGTAACTACAACTTGTGACGCAGACTGTTGGGGCTCTAAGGCAAAAGCTAGACTTGAGAGTCAAGTGCCAACATTTGGCAAAACAATTAATCATTTCAATTTTCCAAACCACTTGGCTGGGCGGGATACAGGCAGCCAAGCGAAAACAACGCCAACGACAACGATGGAAACGAGTGCGACGACAGCAAAACAATTTTCTAGCCTGAAACTAAAAACAGCCGCCAGGAGTCAGTCAGCCAGTAGCTTGATCCGAAGCAGGCGCCCAGGGGGCAGGGCCTAATGCCCTGCTATACTGTTGCAATGTCAGCACAGTTGGCTTTGCTATTTGCATGTTATGTCAGGGAATTGCTTTTTACGCCCAGTACGATTGAAATTGACTTGTCTAGCTGGGAAAACTTCTTGGGCAACCAAGTCACAGAACTTCAGGTCAAAGTCAATTGGTTGGCTTTTGTGGGCATCATGGCAATTTATTCATTTTAATTGAATTATTTTTGTACATTTTTGTCTATTTTTGTAAGCCACGTATTAGCATTCTTTTGTATTCTCATTTCTCGGACTATTCTCCATATAGTATTCTCATGCATCTTCATCAATATTCTTGCATAAATAAAGCATAAATTAGATGTACGCCCCCAAATCAGTGCGACAGAGCTACATGTTTGGCATGCAAATGTTAGCCCCGAGAGAGACAGAGAGAGCGCACCCAAATAAGTAGGCTATACATTTTGATAAAGTAGCGTAAAAAATGAAATATTCTGCTATCTCTGCCGGAATGCTGTCTGCCGTCTACCGTCTGGCCAAATTACATTTCCGTAGTTCATAAAGACCACTCGAGTTTGACCGCCACGCCTCAGTGGCATAAGCAAACAAATCTCAACGGTTCAGCTTACCTTTTCGACATTCTATATGCTCCTTTTTTTTTTTTTTTGATACTCTATATGGAATGTTTGAAAAAGATACGTTGAATTGTTAAGAGTTTATGTCACGCGAGATTTTTTACAGCAAAATAAAAACTATAATATATATTTTTTTATATAAAATAAATGTCTGAATCTTAGGAAAGTTTTCATAACATAGCCCCGCAAAAAAAAACAGAATAATTAATTATAATAATGGTGGGCTCAAACGGACTGCGCATCCCAATTGAATGACTCCAAAAACATAAGCATGTTTGGGGCAGAAAAAGTCTTTATTCAAGTTTTTTTTTTTGGTGGAGCTTTGTAATAAATGGATAGCAGTCAAACGCGTTCAGAATAAAAAGTAATAAAGCAATCAAATTATTCGATAGTCAACCTTTGTTCCCTACTGGGGTGGCTTTTAAGGGGAATCCATAAGCATGTGCTATAATTCTTCCAAGCCATTTTGTTATTTATTAGTTTTTTTTCTTTAGCTTGAAAGGTAACGTAAGGCTTGCTATATAGGAACACAGCCAGTTCGCAGTTCTCCGCATAAAACGTTAAAGATGACAAAAAATATGATTTTCTTCAGGATTTCGAGTTTTTTATTGATTAATCGAAGATTATGGCGTTACTGCTTTAGTTAAAAAAAATAATAATAAGCGCACATTTTAAATAGCATAAGTATAAATAATTTAAAAAAATTAATAAAAAATGTTTCGTGAGGCATAGAAAAATATAAAAATTTTAAATTTTTTTTATGAGAACAAGCTTTGAAACCGAAAATATAGGTAGCTCTGTTATTAGGAAAATATTTAGACTAATATTATCTTCCGTATAAAAGCGCGATTTTTTACAATTTTACTATTTTGTATGCAAAAAGTGTCTAAATCAAATTAGAACTTAAATTGAAACTAAAAGAGAGAAGTAGGGCAACTGTTGTATAAAAAGCTATCTACTAGCGTGCACCAAAGAGTGCACAATCGCTAAGAGTAAGTAAAATCTTTTTTTTTAATCTTTGAAGTGGAAATTCGGAAAATACATATTTTTCTGTGAAAAATTAAAATCTTCATCTGTCACTTCTACATTTCTGCATATTTTTCAAGGATCTTACAGCAGTTCTGCATTTCTGCCCACATTAAATGTTATACACTGAATGGCTCTCTCATATCAAAACATCCAATGGCATAGGTGTCACACTATCTCTTGCTCTTTGCATAGTTTAAGTATCTGTAGCCCTAGCATACAAGAGCCGAACTTTCATCGGTCGGAGTTAAAGCTCGTTACAATATCACATTTATACTTTTGTGTATCCTCTTTCATACTAAGCCTGGTTAAAAGTAATCACTGTACTACATGCGCCAGCCTGTATTCATATATTCTCAAACCACACCAAATCCCCAAAATTCAAAGTATTCTCAAAACTGCGCGCTGACTTGCTATAGAGTATCGCATAGTCGACAGTTACCCCACTTTGGCATTCCTAAATGGTATTTGGGACTAAACCTGAATTAGCCCAACAAATGCCATAAAAAGGCTCAACTTTTGGACAACAAAACTAGCAAGTTGTAAATTTACATGCAAGAACTTTTTACAATATGGGATTTCCCTTTTTTTTTTTTGGATGGTACCTACTTGGCTTAAATGTCGAACTTGAACTATAAAAATCTACCGGCGCAAAAGTTTACTGCCACACACGCAGACACTCCATGGTGCACATAAACATAAATTGTGGCAGTAATTTTGGGTGGTTACTGCGGCCATTTGAGTGGAACTGCGGGTATCTGTTAAATGTCTCTCGGAACACTAACAGACAGACAAACAGACTGAACTACACACAAACAGACAGACCGACATTCGTATGCGGCGGGGTTGTTATTGTAATTTGGCTAGAGAGTGTGTGGCACAGCGAAAAAGAGTTAACATTAAGTTTAATTTGTCTAATGCCTTAACCCTTGTTGGCGCAGTCTATGCTAAGAGGGGTTTACGACTTAAAAAGATTGTTGTTTACATTTCTTCCGGGTTAAATTGATGCTTAAGTGCTGCTTAACCTTAAGATAACAAATTAATGGCTAAGCAAAATAGTTTCATTTTGAAATTCCTTAGAATTTGGACATTTGTAATGCTGCAATACAAATAGCTTTACAGCTGGGTCAAATGTGTCCCAAGGCGTAGCTAATCATTATTATGGCTATAACAAAATTAAATAGCATACCTTGGGGCCTTATAAAGCAGGCAGACCCAAATACAATGATAGTTTTTGCTAAGAGCTCATCTTAATAAGCAATTTGTGCAGCATACTTTTGGGTTCATTTTATGAAAATAAACGAACCGTAAAGTGCACACAAAGCTGCTTAACAGCTCAGCAAATTTTATTTTAAATACAACTCGACAAATTTTGTGGCATATAAAATTATGTGGCGTAATTACAAGCGTCGTTAACCTAAAAATGAAAATATTGGCGCAAGCTGCAAGCCATGCAAACAAGTCGTATATGTATATAAGTCTCTTATATAGGCCACAATATCATTAATATAATTTAGTGTATATGTATAGACTATATAATCAATATTCGATTAAGTGGTGTGCTTTAAGAGGACAGGGACAGGGATGAAAACAGATTGTATTTTAGCCACAAATTTCTCACCAAATACAAAACAGATAAAAAAAAAAGCACTTTTCTGTTTAACGAAATTTTTCAAATTCCACAAATTAAACGAAAAAAAATACTACAAAAAAATGTAGCCCTACTCCACCTACAAAAAAACTGTTATATAAAAAATAACTGTTTCATTGATACGAGAACAGTAGATCTAATCATGAAAAATTGTTGATGAAATAGGAAAATAGGGGATTAATAAGGCTCACATAAGTCTACACAACAATATGGCCAGAAATTAGTTACGGGGAGGTTCCGATGTGGATCAAACATATAGACCGAATTATTAAGAAAACCCCTGTCCACGTTGTTTTTCAATCAAAAATATGTAATATTTTTTCAGTTTTTAGGAAAAATGGTCTTAATTTCATACAATTTTTTTAAAGGTTTCTTCCGAAAACCATATTTTAGACGGGTTGCTTTTAATGAGTGTACTGTTTAAGAGGAACGGCACAAAATTTCAAGTTGAATAAATGCTTGGGAAATTTTGGTATCTCTAACTTTTAAAGTCTCTGAGTTTTTGATAGACGGGCTGACGAACATGTCTCGATGGCTACCCAAGATGGCTCTAAGCGTTACAGTCTCCACAGTTCACTCTAACACAAATCTATACCACTGATTCTTTGGGTGCAAGGGTATAAAAACATTTAAATACAAAATATTTGAGTTTATATAAGTGCGAGGGACTAAAAATATTTGGATATGCTTTCATTGGTACACTGCCCTAAGCCTTTAAAAATAACATAGATCAAATAAATAATATAGTTAGATCGCTAAAAAAAAAAACTAATTTTTTAAGCTTTAGAAAGCTACAAAATTTCGACCCGAATATAAAGGAAATAGCCTTATGGCTATGGCTTACCGAGGACTCAATCTAGGTTTAATAAAAGAATAATTTAGAAACCGAGAACACTTTTAAAACTGTAGTATTTTAAAGAAAGTATGATATTCTGACGCGACTTTTAGGGTAATAAGAAAAACAAATAATGCGCTTAATGTGCAGATTAATTTTTGTCAGCTTCGACCTAGAATATCTTAATACAAGTCATGATATTTATAGCAACTTCGAAAAATTGTCAGCAAAGGGTCTAGCTGGATAAGGTACTGAAAACTGCCCCCAGCGAAATTTGAAAACTAATGATGCAGTTCGAAGCTACGGCAAAATAAAAATTGTTCGCAAAATTCCAGTTTTTAAACTTATCCGCAACGCGATTTATTTAAAAAAAGTGTTTTTCGTTTTTATTTATTGAAAGGAACATACTTGAAAAAAATAAGAAAATTTCATTTTTTTTCAGCAAATGTGTTGGTTAAAAAAAAATATTTTTTTTTTAAATAGCCCTATTGCCAACTTACTATAGATAAAAAAAACTTCGTTTAAAAATATTGACTAGTTTAGCCACAATTAAACACGTGTTTTTATAAGCTCTTTATTTGGTGTGAATATGAATCAAATTGATTAGGTGGAACAATGTTAAAAACAAAAATAAAACGAAAATTTTTTAATATTTTTTTTTTTTAAATGTATGAAAAAAAAAATTATTTTTTTATTGTCAAAAGATGGCAAAAAGTATATAACACTTTTGAAAAATCATAAGAGTTTTTATGATATTAATTTTTTATTGAAATAATGGAAAGCGTTTAAATGTTGATAACTATAATTTATAACGTAAACGAAAGAACAAAGATCTGTATGTACGCTCGCGTGTAATATAATTCAACAACTCCTCTTAGAATAATTTCATATTTATCTCTTAAGTCTAGCTTAAACTACCACGGCGAAGCGGGGCGAACTCGCAAAGAGCGACGAAAGCTTTAGCGATTTGCGCCAACAACTTTTGTAATATTTTTTAGAATACATACTTCTTGTTTTTATGATGAAAAAAATGGATTTATAATAACATTGCTCAACAAACGTATTTTTAATTATTTGCATTAACTGGTGCAATTTTAATAAAAATGTATGCTTATTTGAAAATATTCAAAGGTACTGAATACAATAGCGACCATTGGAAGCGCCTCAAAAAAATTAGCATATCTTTCTCCGTCAGCTACTTCAATTCTAGTAACAATAATAATTAAAATAAAATTTAAAAAACAAAAACCGTCTTTTATTGAAAACAAAAATTTTTAAATATCTTTATAAGCTTACGAGATAATGCTTGTAAAGGAACACTCGATAACTAGTCATGCAAAAAAATTTTAATTATGACTGAATCGAAGGGATTGACTTAAAACTGCCTCGCTTTCCTTTTTTTTCCCCCAAATATGTAAAGAAAGTCCTGTTTAAATGAGTAACTCTAAAAATGAGGGAGTTTACTGAGGGACAATTATAAAAATAATTTATAAATTAATAACATAATAATTCTGGCAAAATTTGTTTGCCACCCATAGTTGCCGAAATACAGGCAATGCGAATAGACAGACACATACAATTAAGTCGTTTTCTTATGTTACCCTTGGGAACGCAAATTTTGTGTGTCGCTCATTTTTTGGCAACACTTAATATTAACTTTATTACAGGGTCCATTTTATAACCATATTTTAGATGCAATCGAAACCTGTGCGCGATAATTTCTTAGTAGAAAGATGGGCCTTCTGGATCTGATTCTGACTGATAGATGATTCTTTCAGCAACTCTCTTGATTCCAGGTCAAAAACACAATAGAACCAAGACACCATCTTTGCGATCCTCCTAAAATATTAAATTTAGAATTGCTTTCATTCTTTGCTGATGAAGTTCTAAGTACCCAAAGCGGACGACTTTGGTATACCCTGTACCATCACATTGCAATCAAATCCAGTATATTGCTTCAGAGCTCTAAAATAAAGGTTGTTTTTTTTAGAGCTACACAAGTTTAAATCATAATAAAACAAAACAAAATATATTTATTATATCGTCGAGTTGGCAGCGCTGACAAGTACGGTCATGAAAATTTATCGTGTCGCAAACAAAAAATAAAAGTTATAATAAAATTAATTATGGACAAGTCCACTCTCATGGCAATATTGTGTGAATCATTTAATATAAGTGCTTATGATATAAACCTAAATTTAATCAATAAAAACACAAAATAAATATTGAACGCTTCAGCAACAGTGCAAAAATGTTAAGACTTCTCTGGCAAAGTATTCATAACAACCCTGTTCTTAAACAGACTCTAGACGTTTCTAGAAAAGTACATCAACCCAGACTTTTAAAGTACAGGGTCGTAACCAACATAACAATAGACTTATACACAAAAAAAAAAAAATAAATAAAAAAAAACAAAACCAACATTAGTAGCACACTCCGACAAGTGTAAACTTAAAGCGACGGCTATGGGGGACCCCGTTCCTCCTGATCGTGGTCGTCCACAAACCACACTACTAGACCAATCGATAATCAACACCATGATGCTGTCGACGCCTGGTCCAAAATTCTTAATTATGAATCGAATAAACAGTGCAGAAACATTAAAAAATATATCACCTTTCAATATTAAAAAAGTTTTGGATCACACATGTGGAGGCGAACTTCAAGCATGCAAAAAACTGAACAACGGCTCTGCACTCATAATAACGAAAAACGAAACACAAGCAAAAAAACTTTTACAGCTTCGCTTTATTACTCCTTCATGTGAAGTAGAAATAATACAACACAAAACAAAAAATTTCTCAAAAGCTGTCTTATACTCCAACGAACTCCGCGGAATCGATGAAGAAACCATTCTCTCCGAACTACAGAGCCAAAATGTGTGTGAAGTTAAAAAATTCTTAAGAAAGTTGACGATACCCTTATTGAAACAGGACTTACCATTTTAACTTTTATCTCTCCTACAATTCCACCATTCATCTTTATCGGCTACAAAAAAGCTCGGCTTCGCCCATACATTCCATTGCCTCTCCGCTGCAATAACTGCTGGCAGTATGGTCACATAGCTAAATTCTGCACCAACAAAAAAATATGCCCGGTATGTGGAAACTTATGCCATATTAATAAAGAAACCAACGAACGCTGCTTGTTAGCAAAAAACTGCGTAAGCTGCGTATCGTCCAATATACCAGAATCTAAACACGCTGCTTTTGATAGAACTTGTCCTACGTTCTTAAAACAAAAAGAAATTCAAGCAATCATCTCAATTGAAAAGGTTGATCGTAAAACAGCCAATGAACGCTACAAGCAAAGAAATCCCCAACAAAACTCTACCTACTCACAAATATTAAAAACCACGCAAAACCTGGTTCCCTCTGAGACAGCACCAAGGACTGAGAGCGATAAACCAGAAACCCAACCGAAAGGAAAATCGAATGACCAACTACAGTCTGTTCGCCCCCGTATTGACTACTCAGACTTGGATGCTGATGTGAACTCGCCTTCATCCTCTACAAATTCAAAAATCAAAAAAACGTTAATTCTACCAAAAAATACAAATGCTAAAACTAGACAAAAACTTAAAAGAAACACTAACAAACTAAACCCAAAAAGACAAAAGCAAAATAAAAACGAGTCATTAGAAAGCAGTCAAGAGTCAGACTCAATTTAACTAATTAATTAATATTTAAAACTTAAATTAAGCTTATTTTCATTGCTTTATTTTCTTTAATTGAAAATGTCTCTTCTCATTCTTCAATGGAACATAAAAGGCTACTTAAACAACTACAGTGAACTCTTAATTCTAATAAAAGAGCACTCACCAAAAATAATATGCCTACAAGAAACGCACATTCACTCCAATAAGCACATACCCGTACCAATTAACTACTCTCTTATTACTAACACAGCAACTAACAGGTTCGGCGGAGTCGCAATCTTAACCCATAACTCAATCCAAAATAGAGAAATCAATCTGAATCAAGATTTTGAAGCATTAGCAATAGAAATAGAAACTAAACAAAAACTCACCATCATATCATCATACATTTCACCATCAAAATCATTCTCCTATCAAAATTTGAACAATGTTTTTAATACGAACAATTCTCCTTGTATCATCGCGGGAGACTTCAATAGTTGGCATACACGATGGGGCTCTGCGTATAATAACATAAGAGGAAAAACCATAGCCAGATTTATAGACAATTCCTACCTATCCCTATTAAACGACAAATCCCCAACACACCTTAGTACCCACGGTACTTTTTCAAACATTGACCTAAGCTTTTGTTCCCCACAACTACTCTCACATACACACTGGAAAACTCTTAATGACCTGAGTGGTAGCGACCACTTCCCAATACTAATCTCAATCTTCAACAATAAAACAACAAAAAACACTAGTCGACCCTACTTTAAAACCAAACTAGCTGACTGGAAACGATTTGAAAAATTTACTAATGAAATAAATAGCTCTATTCCTATTAAAGACAACATAAATAAAGAAAACGCAAATGTTGTTAAAATAATCCTTCAAAGTGCCCACCACTCCATTCCACAAACATCCACTCAAACATTTCAACATAAAGTACCTTGGTGGAATAAAAACTTAACCATTCTCCGTCAGGAAAAAATGAAAGCCTTTCGCAGATTCCAGAGAAACATAACACAAGATAATTTGATTAACTACAAAAAAGCGAACGCAAAATTTAGAAGAGAATTAAAACATAGTAAAAGACAATCTACAACAGAGTTTACATCTGAAATTCAACCATCCACCCCCCCTGCAAAGATTTGGACCAACATTAGAAGATTTTGTGGCCTCCAGCCATCAAAATCAATACACTGTGTTCATAATCCAACCAACAACTTAAAAACACTATGCAAAAAAGAAATAGCCAATAACTTTGCCCAATTCTGGTCAAATATTGCCCAAGACAGCAATTTTAGTCAAGAATTTATACACCATAAATACAATAGCCCTCAACCAACATATCAAATAGAACCCAACGCCCTCCAAATTGAAAATGAAATATCATTTTTTTGAGCTGTCCAATGCACTACATTTCCTAAAAGGTACAACACCAGGACTTAATAGAATATCGTACCCAATGATTAAAAACTCATCTACAGTTTTAAAATTCAGAATTCTCAATTTGTACAACAGTATCTTTAAAACACATATGCCACAAACATACAAAACCAACCTTACGATTCCCATTTTAAAACCAAAGCAAGACAAAACACAAGTAAATTCTTATCGTCCAATTTCATTAAATTGCTGCTTAGCGAAAGTGCTTGACAAAATCATAGCCAACAGGCTATGGTGGTTAGTCACACGAAACAAGCTCTTACACCCCAACCAAATCGGCTTTAAAAAAGGAAAATCTACCACAGATGCTCTGATCTATGCAGACCATCTTATAACAAAATCAATAACAAAAAAAGGACACCTGACAGTAGTTTCCTTGGACTTTTCTAAGGCTTTTGACCGTATAGGAATCCATGCCATACTAAACCAACTTTACGAATGGAAAATAGGCCCTAAAATTATAAAGTATATACACAACTTCATGACAAATAGGAAAATACTTGTGCGTGTAGAATCCCAAACTTCTGATATTTTTCCACTAGCAAACGGTATCCCACAGGGATCCCCTCTGTCAGTTATCCTTTTTCTTGTAGCTTACAATAAACTGGCCAACATAATTTCTCTTCAAAAAAATATTAAATTTTGTGCATACGCCGATGACTTTCAACTATTTATAAATTTCAAGCGCAACCAAAAGAACACCACATTTAGCCTGGGTACGCTATTTAGAAACATGGAAAGCTGGTGTCAGTACTCAGGCGCCGTCCTATCTTTAAATAAAAGCAGACAACTACATATATGCAAAAAACGTAATTGTTTATGTACCACAACATCCAACAATATACAAATCCCTGAAGTTCGTTCCCTCAAAATACTTGGCTTAATATTTAACAACAGATATAATTGGAATACTTACATTGAATATTTAAAAGAATCCCTTTCAAAAAGGCTGGACATTATTAAATGCCTAGCGAGTGCCAAATTCAACTGTAACACATACACCCTAGCCAACATAGTTAAAGCCATCATTATTTCAAAAATAGATTTTGGACTTTTCATATATGGTCATATTCAAAAATCAACTCTTAACAAAATAAAAACCCCACTTAATGCTGCGATACGTAACGCTCTGGGCGCTTTTCGCACCACTCCCACTAAAAATATGCTATTCGAAATAAACATTCCAGAAATAGAAAACAAAACAGAATATCAAACAGCATTACTCTTGAAAAATATCATCAATTCTCACGACACCCCTAACATAGAAATCATTAAAGGCATCATTAATAGGAAAAACAAAACAGTTCCATCAGTTATACAAAAAGCAATAAACCTCTGCACATCACAAAACATACACTGCACTCCATTAAAAACCCTCGACCTAAATCCGCCTTGGATTAGCCAAAATAATTTAATCATAACCGACCTTAGAAAATTTGCCAAACAAACTACAAATCCTCTCATTTACTATCAGCACTTTAAAGCTATACAGGCACTATACCCCAATTACACATTCATATACACTGACGGTTCCCAAAAAAACAGCATAACCAGCTACTCCATTACAACAGAAGATAGAGTTTTAAAACATGGACTTCTACCATCATACTCAACAGTTTTGTCCGCGGAAATTGTTGCAATCCTTACAGCCATCAATTTGTTCCGGAATAAGAGAGGCAATTTCATGATTTGCTCCGACTCACTTTCTTCTATTGACGCCATTTCCAACACAAACAATAACACAATATACCCAACCACAATAAGATCCCTATTAGCCAAATACTCACCAAAAATTAAACTTTTATGGATTCCTGGCCACTCCAATATCAAAGGCAATGAGCTCGCTGATCAGGAAGCAAAAAATGCAGCACGCATGCCACTAATAATGACACAAAACCATAACATCAACGACATACGCGAATTTCTTAAAAATAGCCTTAATATAAAGCAACAACAATTACTACAATCATGTAACAAATGGTACCAGGATATAAATGTAAACCACTTAAATATATCTAATTACCTTAAGCAAATTGCTCAACAAAATATAGCTAGAATTGATCAAATAAAATTTATAAGACTACGATTAGGACATACAAAAATAACAAATCGGCACTATATAGATAAAAATATGTCACCAATTTGTCAACTCTGTAACTGTAACTTACCAACTAGTGTTAAGCACTTGCTCGAAAATTGTACAGCACTAAGTATTGTCAGGGAACAAACATTTGGAAACTCATCCCCAACCCTTTGCTTATCCAATCCAAATAGCACAAATATTGTAAAAATTATCAGCTTCCTAAAACAATCTAACCTGTACCATCAAATCTACAAATTATACATAATCAACATCTATATAAAAACTCTGTATGTAACTCAATAAACATAAAATAACATTCAAGCTTAAAATGGAACTCTAAGAGTTACTAAATAATATACTGTACACCTAGTCAAATGGATATCATTCCTATAATATCAATATAGCCGAAGGCCTATGCCGCCAGAGCTATAAATAAGTATCATACCTTATTAGTTTAGTTTTTAAGCTACTCTAATAATATTAATAAATAAATAAAAAATATTTATTATATCAATGAAACGGGCTTCATTGGATAGAAAATTGTGTGACATTAATGTTTAAATATGATTTCGACCACGTGGCCGCCACGGCTGGCGCGTACAAGGCGCAATCTGGAAAACCAATTTTCACAAACTTTCCTCAGCATTTTCGGCCGTATTTCGCCAATAACTCTTCGAATGTTGATTTCCAGGTGTTAGTTATCTCTGGTTTATCGACGTAGACAAGTGACAGTA
The DNA here is from genome assembly GCA_018150985.1 of Chymomyza costata. Lineage (NCBI taxonomy): Eukaryota > Metazoa > Arthropoda > Insecta > Diptera > Drosophilidae > Chymomyza > Chymomyza costata. Next base: position 2,248 of record JAECWU010000098.1, on the reverse strand, counting down.
ATTTTCTGTGGATGTAAAGGTGTTTCGACAAAAGCTTGCTTGCTTCTGCTTATTTACGTACCCATTCAACCAAAAATGGGCTTCATCGTTGCTCTGGTGTAAGTATATCCATAATGAAATGTCAAATCAAATTCAACAAAAACCAACTATCAGCTGTTAAATGGGTTATCAGATAAAGCAGTGTTGCCAACTCAAAGTTGTAAAGCTCTAAAAAAACACGCTGTAAATTTGATTGACGAATTTGATTACGAAATCTTCATAGGTAAATAAACCCAAAGCAGACGAATTTTGCACCAAAAACGTTTTTTTGTCCTCTCGGTACTATGGGGGCTATATGATATAGTCAACCGATTTGGATTAAATTTTGGTACAGTACTTCGGAACTCTAAAAAACTTCTGAATGCCAAATTATCTTAGGATATCTTTATAAACAAACGAACCATCTAAAGCTTTTGGTTGTAGATCCGTTACGAAAGATAAATTGGGAAAGATAATTCGTAAAATTTTTGTATCTTAGAATGATGACTTCTTATTCGATTGCAAGAAGAGCCCGCTCCAGCTTAGAGTGCATGCGATTGGAACTGTTTGAATGACCACTCTGTATGCATAAGTAAATTATTTTGTCTGGGCCCAGTTGAACAATGCAGCACTAAAACTTAACCGTCAAACCAATTATTTGTATTTGCCAAACATCTCGCAGAAAATGAATACAAATTTTGTAGCCCACTCTTAAGAACCTTTCATGAGAACCAGTTTAGCAGCCAATTGGCCCCACAAATAGTGTTCCAAATGTTTCCACCCATTAAGGAGACCCAAGTCGTAAGCATCTTATGCTCTCGTTTACATTAAACATTATCGTTATCCAAATTTTGTTGCATATTTATAAGGAACGTCGTACGTTGATTAAAATTCCAATTGTTGGCCCATTGTAATGAAATTAATGAAAAATTCATGCACCATAGCCTAAAGTCCAAAAAGTCAAGAATGTTGCCAAATGCTGCCCACGTTTTTTTTCTGGTTTTGAGTTTGTACAGGGACACAGCAATACGGCCCAAGTTCCTCGGGTTGCCTACTCTAAAATGCTAAATAGCCACTTTTGCGGCAAGTCAAGACAAACTTTTTCTTGTTGTTTTGCGTCATATTGAGTCCTGTTCCTCATGCTGTTGCTGCCCCTGGTGCTCGCCCAGCTTTTGTCATAAAAAATTGAACAAGTTGTGTTTGTGTGTGCGGGCAGAGCGTTAAGTCAAGAGTGTCAAAGACAGGGTATGCAAGGGTGCCAAGTTGAATACAAAGACAGCGTCGCTTTGTCTATGGAAACCGGAAATCCGTTTCATGACAAATGCCTTGCATTGTCAACGTAGACGTCGTATTCCTCTTACTTGTCTCCGGGTGTTAAGCGCGAAGACTACTAAGCCGGCAAACAGGCAATGAAATTCCTTCAATGGCAGCACGTGACTTGGCTAGCATTAAAAGCCGTGTGAGAGCGCGCTACGACATTGACATTGACAGCATAACAGCAGCAGAGAGCGTCCAAAAAAGCCAGAGAGCGGAGCAGTGCGTCTGCGCCGTGCTCCGGAGCAGCACTACGTGCCGGCAACACGGCATAACTTTGCCATTTTAATGAGAAATCCATATTTATGTTGTTTGTTTTGCCAAAAAAAAAAAAAAAACAACATTCAAAGTTTGCACAAAAAAGGTTACGGACAGCATATGCGACGCGAAAAGTGAAATTGCTTTAGAACCGGCTAGGATGTTCGTCCTTACAGTTCCGGCAAGGCTCATGTAACGGCATTTTGTAATCATTTTTAATGGGAAACTCGAAGGCGCGCTTCTGCTAGTAGGAAGCATATGGTGCAGACCTAGTCTAAACATGGACTTGGAATGTTATACTATTTACAGTCCTTGGGACAGAAAGGCAGACAGACAGACCGGGAGACACGTTACACAAAACTGTTAACAGTTTCAGGGTCTGGCTAAGAGTGAGAGTAAGGTGTTGGGCTAATATAATTTTAAAGGTGTTTGAATTGGTGGCAAGCCAATTTTAAAATACCTGAACATCAAAGAGTCATAAAATACAACTTGGAAATGGTAAATGCTTCAATTTCTGATTTCATTAAATTCAATGGATGCATACAGGCAAAATGGGTTTTTAAATAGATGGGATGAGGCGTTTAATTTAAGGCTTGAATCTAGCGTACTATTTTATGTAGCTCTGAGATATTTTTAAACTAGTGGGACCGACAGACGT